>VZQC01013482.1:200893-221111 GCA_009823505.1 Rhizomys pruinosus
TTTATTTTTGTATGTGTATGAATGTACTGTCTGCATGTAGGTCTGTGCACCCGTGTCGTGCAATGCCGCGGAGGTCAGAAGAGGGTGTCGGATTCCCCTGGAACTGGAGTTCTCCTGGAATTGGAGCTTCAGACGGTTCTCAGCCGCCATGTGGGTGCTGGGGATCGAACCCGGGTCCTCTGTAAGAGCGGTTGGCGCTCTTAACCGCTAGGCCATCTCTCCAGCCCCATGTTTTAATTCTTTAATATAGTTGCTGGATACTGTCTCATGCCTTTTTATTTCAACTTAGAGCTCTTTTTTTTTTTTAATTTGATATACAATAGTATGGTTAGCAATGAGTTCACTTATATTTTGTTACTGTCTTCTTTCATATTTCAAATATATTTATATCTATATTGATGAAATATAAAAATTACTTAGCATATATAAATCATACAAACAATGAGTTTCATTTGGATATTTCATATATGTATATAATATACTTTGGTCATATTCACCAACAGTTACATTCTATTTTTTTCCTCTTACCCAAAGGATAGAAATTGTAAATGGATCAAATTCAGGAATTTGATTTCTTCCCTTACCCAATATTTTTTGTTGTTGTTTGGTGACCTTTTGCATGAATTATATAAATTCTACACTCATAATTTGTGTGGCAATTGAAGTTTCTCCTTGGCTAGCTTAGTAGCCTTCTAATGATAGCACAAATGTTCTTAGTTGCTTGTGACTAGCGAATCAGATCTCACAGCCTTTTCTGGGACCCTTTCTGTGCATTCGGCTTTTGTCTTCAACAGTCTGTCTGGAAATTTATAACTTTGGCTTTCTTCTTGTGCAGAGTCACATGCTTAGTCACAGGTGAGGAATAAAGGCCATCTCACTTCTTTCCTATCTGTGCACATAGTTGTGAGTGTGCATATGTTCTTACACAGATGTGTTCCCAGCAGTCGGTTAGAACTTTTCATATGCTCATGCACAGTTCTTTGCCCAGCTTTGAGTTTTAAACTTTGTGGTGTTCCTATGCTTGCCTGGTTATTTCCACTGCCTCAGACTGGCATGGTATTCAATAACTGTGTCTGATATTTTTTAAATCCCCCTGGGTAAAATTCCTTTTTCTATTCAGCAAACTTCAAGTCAGGTAAAATAAAGATCAGTGTTGCTGACTCATTTTGCCTGTGAACAGAGCTCACACTCATCCAGTCACTTCTCAACAAAACGGCCTTAATTGAAGAGTCTTGACACAACTTGCAAGACACCACTAATTGGATTTTACTTACCATCTGCCACACCATACCTGACAGAGCTCAGAAAATGTAAATTCAGAACAAATGACAGAGTGAAAGAAGAAAACAGCCCCTTCTTGATAATTATGATCTCCCAATCTGGATTTTGGGAGGTGGAGTGCAATAGTATAGAAGAATATTTCTTTTCTTGAACTAAAAAGATTGACATTGAATAAATAAATGCATAGTTATAAAGATTTACTTGAATGTGTGGCATGTAAGCAGAAGGAGACTGCTGGGAGAATGGAAGTGTTCAATAGGAGGTGAGTGTGGAGAGCAGGGTGGGCTGCAGATGAGGGGGACAATTCTGAGTAATATATTTATGAAAATGCCACAATGAGACCCATTATTCCATATGCTTTTTTTATTGCACATTTCCTACAGTACTTCTTAATGAAATTTAGACCTCCTCCCCAATCCATACTCTCCTCACCCCCCCACCAAACATCATATATTTTACCATACATGTGAAGTGCTATCCAGTCAAGCATTTGACCCAGATGTCCTTCATTGCAAATTAATCCACTGGAGTCTAGTAAGCCTACCTAGATATCTTAAGTAGGGCATACTCTCCCTTACCCAGTAGTAATCGGTCTCTAATAGCCTGTAACCCATATCTCTTGTTCCAGTCCCGATCTTTGTCTGATTCATTTGGCATGGGTCCTATGCTCCATGCCACGATTGCCACAAGTTCACATGTGCAAGCTTCAGTGGACTGAAAGCCTCTGCCTCCCTATGTGCATGAACCAGCCTTGACTCTTAGAATCATTCTGCCTCCTTCTTCTGCAATGGTCTCCAGGCTGTGGGTGAGTGAGATTAAATATGTCTTCTCCAGGGACACACACTTTAAAAATGGGCCAGTTGTGGACTTATGTTTGCATCACACCATGTTGTTTCAGGAACCTTCACTGGTGAGAGTTGAGGGGTGCATTAGTTTGCTCTCTACCCCTTGTTCTGCTATGTTCCATGAGCCTGAGGTATAGAGGTTCAACTGTAGATGTGTCACATAGGACTGCCATCTCTCAGAGGTATGTTCTCTGTGTCTGATCAGTAGTGGGATTCTGAAGTAGCCTCCATTTGTTGCAAAAATAAGCTTCTTTTTGAGTGTACAGTATGCTTGTCCCTAAATGTGGGGATCCATATTTAATATAGGTAAGAAATTTCATTTTTCTAGAGACATGACATAGATAGGGTTTTCTGTAGGGTTTATGTCCTCTCCAGCCATGTGTATTTGGCTGTGTTTACAGTGCCAACCATGAGTTCACTCTCATTGAGAGGGCTTTAAGTCCAATAAGATGACTGTTGATTACCTCCCAGGTAACAGTGCCACTACCCTACCAATAGAGGCTTGTTGTTATGGTTATTAGGCTTTAGTGCTGGGTTGGAGCATTGATTAATTTTTCTCCCTTAGCAGTTTGCATGTTATCGTTTAACATGAGAGCTAAACTTCAGGTAAAAGGCTTCCTTCCAGGTCTGTTCCTGCTCCGTTGCTCCAAGTCCTTTATCTGAAGTATGACCTGTCTTAAGCAGTGTGGTCTTACCTTCTAGTTCTGGGAGATAACCAAGAGCTCTGGTGACAGTCTGTGTTATTTTGTGAGCCTCTTGGACCACTCTTTCCAACCACTCAAAGGAAGGTCTCTCCTGCCTGGCTTTGTGCTCCTTGCTATACATATGCAATGATGTTCCAACTCTGTATGCACATTTCTCAGGGAGATCCAAGGGCAGCACATTTCCTCTGGCTTTCCTAGTCCCACTTATCTTACTCCTTCTCTTTCCCATTCTACTTCCCTCCTCACACCCCAGTCCCAGTTCCCACATTACCTCCACCCCCTTCCTTTGAAGCCCGCCCCCCACCATCCTCCTTCTTCTAAGTTCCCACTACACACCATGTCAAACTACATATCTCTCCCACCACCCCTCTTAGCCCAAAACTCCCACTTTCCCCACTTCCCCACTGTAACAACTGTTCTGTACAATCCCCCTCTTTGAGGTTCTTTATTTTCCTTCACCTACTTATACTCTTTCCATTTCCTGGGTTCCTGGTGTTACATCAGTATGTATACCCACATATAAAGGTTTGATTTTCTGTATTTGTGTTACTTCACTTATTATAACTCCAGTTCCATCCATTTACCTGAAAATTTCATCTTTTCTTACTACTAGTACAACCCCATTGTGTAAATGTACATTTTCATTAACCATTTATCAGTTGAGGGACATTAAGTTGTTTGTATATCTTAGCTATTGTGAAGAAAGCAGTAACAAATATTTATGTACATGTATCACTACAGTAGGAAGAGTCTTGTGGGTATACAGCAAGAAGTGGTATACTGGATTGTATAGTGCATTCATTTTTAGATTTTTGAGAGTTCTCCACACTGCTTTCCATAGTGGTTGCATGAGTGTTCATTCCCACCAGCAGTGAATGAGCATTCCACTTTCTCCACATCCTTGCCAGCATTTGGTGACTTTCTTTCTCTTAATCTTGGCTAGTCTGACTGGGGCAAGATGGAATCTTAATGTGTTTTTTAATCTGCATTTCTCTAACTACTATGGATGTTGAACATTTTTAAAGGTTTTTCTTAGTGATTTCTACTTCTTCATTTGAGAACTCTCAGTTCAGGTCTATTGCCCATCTTTTTATTGGATCTTTTATTTTCTTATTTCTTTGTTTTTGAGTTCTTTATATATTCTGTATATTAGTTCTCTGTCAGATGTGTAGCTTTTAGAGATTTTCTTCAACTCAATGGGTTTCCTCTTCCCTTCCTTAGTTATTATTTTTGCTATACAATAGCTTTGTAACTTAATGAGGTCCCACTTATTGATGGCTGGCCTTACTGCCTGAGCAGCTATTGTCTGACTTAGGAAGTCCTTTCTTATACCTACACCTTGGGGGGTACTGCCTATGTATTTTTCTACCAGTTTCAGAGTTTCAGGTTCTATATTGAGGTCTTTGATCCAGTTGAAGTTGACTTTTGTACAGGGTGAAAGAATAAGATTCTAATTTTATTCTCTTATATGTAGAAAGCAAGTTTTGCCAGAACCATTTGTTTAAGATGATGTCTTTCTTCCATTGAGTGTTCTTAGCAACTTTGTCAAATATCAAGTGACTGAAATTGCATGCACTCATGTTTTGGTCTTCTATTTTGTCCTATTGAACTGTGTATATTTTTGTGCCAGTAACATGCTGTTTTATGACTATATCTTTGTAATAAAACCTGAGATCTTGTATGGCGATCCCCCCAGCATTGTTCTTTTTTCCCAAGATTGTTTTGACTTCCTGGGGTATTTTGTGATTCCACATGAATTTTTAAGTTGTTTCTATGTGAAGAATGCCATGGGTATTTTGGTTGGCATTCCATGAAATGTATAGATTGCTTTTGGTAAGATGGTCATTGTCAGAATATTGATTCTACAAATCCATGAACAATGTAGGTCTTTCCATCTCCTAGTTTCTTCCTCTATCTCTTTAAAGACTTGAAAATTGTGGGACTGGAGAGATAGCCTAGCGATTAAGAGCACCGACTGCTCTTGCAGAGGATCTGGGTTCAATCCCCAGCACCCACATGGCGGCTAAGAACCGTCTGTAACTCCAATTCCAGGACAACTCCAGTTCCAGGGGAATCCGAGAGCCTCTTCTGACCTCTGTGGCATTGCACGACACGGGTGCACAAACCTATATGCAGACAGTACACTCATACACATACAAAAATAAATTTAAAAATTTAAAAAAAAGATTTGAAAATTGCTTGTTGGGGCTGGAGAGATGGCCTAGCAGTTAAGAGCACCAAGTGCTTTTGCAGAGGACCCAGGTTCGATCCTCAGCACCCACATGGCGGCTGAGCACAGTCTTTAACTCCAGTTCCAGGGGAATCCAACACCCTCTTCTGACCTCTGCAGCATTGCATGACACGGGTGCACAAATCTACATGCAGACAGTACATTCATATACATAAAAGAATATATTAAAAATTAAAATAAAGAAAATTGCTTGTTGTTATATAGAAAGGCTACTAATTTTTGTAAGCTGATTTTGCAAGCTAACTACTTTAATGAAAGTATTAATCATTTATAATATTTTTCTGGTGGAATTTTGGGATCTTCTATGTACAATATCATATAGTATGAATATAGTGATAATTTGACCTCTTCCAGTTAGAACTCATTTAATTTCTTTCTCTTGACTTATTACTCTTGCAAAAATTTCAAGCACTATAGTGAAAAAGAGTGGAGTGGACTATCTGGGTCCTGATTTTAATTGGAATGCTTCCAGTTTTTCTCCATTTAGAATGATGTTGGCTGTGGGTTTGTTGTATATGGCTTTAATTATTTTGAGGAATGTTCCCTCCAGACAAATTCCTTCTAGGATGAATTACATTCAAACAATACTGAGGCAAGTATATTTTGATGAGAAGAAACACAGGATTTCTTGCTATTCTACAGACTAGACTCTGATAAAGATGTTTGGGAATATGTAGAAGTAGAGCAGACCAGAGGCCTTTGCAGTAGACCAGGGAAGAAAGAGTGGTGGCCCAAGAAGGATTCTAGTGGTGAATGTGATGAGTGAGTTGTAGTTGGTTTTCGCATGTATTTTAAAGCAGAATTTGTAACTTAATTGATGAATAGGATTATAGGTACAGGAAAATGCATTAAAATAAAAATAACATATTTAACCCAAACAACCTTGGATAGGGGATAGTTGCTATTGCTTCCTTCTTTGATTTTAAAAGCTCAAGGTAGTTATTTTAATTTCTCTGTGGTTCAGCTGCACATATTGGATGAGGTTCAAGCAATACAAAGGTTGAAGTCTGTGTCAGGTGAATGTGCTGTGGTGCACAAAGGAAATAGAATGAATTGATCATGAGGAGAGTCAAGATTGGGCTCTGTGTAAAGAAATTTCCAGGTTCCTCCAGACCATCCATATTTTAATTTCTTGTAAGATCTGAGTTCATAGTTTTGTGTGAAAATGTAAAATGTAACTAACTGAATAATAAACCTGAACTACATTTTATTCACATATCAATGATCAGTGTCTTGAGGGATAAATTATAAATTTTTAAAAAGATTTTCATAGTTAACTGAAAAATCTCAACAAAGGCTACCACTGTTGTTATAATTGGCTTTTATATAACAAACAGGTACTGAGATTTGTTCAATAGTCTATAGAGTATGACACATATTTAAACAGATTCAACAAATACATAGTACTATACACAAATTATTTATCAGCTAAATATTAAGTTTTGTTCAGGATAGTCTTTGCTGGTGATACAAATGTGACTGGAAAAGAAAACAACTGCTTTAACAATGAAAACATTTGTTTAACACAAATTATGTGGCACTTTGCCAAGTACCTTTCATGAATCATGTGACTTAACTCTTAATTGGTGAACAAAGTTCTATTAGAGGATTAACCTTAGACAGATATTGAACACTAGGAAGACTAAATAATTTGTTCACATCTATATATCAAGTTGTATAGCCAGACTCAGACACACAGAATAATTTTGTTAAGATACATGTGTGCTTGCTACCATTTCATTTTCTCAAGGAAATTTAGAACTTGGAGATATTACTATGCAATAATGGGATTAGAAGAAAACTCATGGAGGAACCTGGGTTGGAAAAGTTCCTGAAACAAAGCAAAACAAACAAAGAAACAAACAAACAAACAAACAAAAAAAGAGTTTCAGTATTCAAGGATTTCAGGGCTGGGAGAACACATAACATTCTGGGAACAACAAAGTAGTCTGGCTTTCTTGTAGGGTTAGGTGTGTTTGGAGCAGAAACAAAAGTTTTAAACTAGCTTGTTAAACTGAGTGATATTGTGGAAAAGCTGTAGTGAAAGTACTTTATACACCCTGTATTACATGATGGGAAGGCATGGAAGAAAATCAATCAGTATAGTGTGTTTGGGATTAGGTCACACTGAGAAGCATACGATGAAGAAACACCATACAGTGGTCTCTGGGCATGACAGTCCTCTAGGACATCAAGCAAAAGGAGCTTCTGAGAAAGAACATATCTCCATACTCCATTATCTCTTATGACATTGGAAGTTAATATTGCTCTCATGGAACAAGGAAGATGTCTTAAAGCTAATGAAAGCCCGAAACTGCACAAATAAGTTTATGTATCTGTTTATGGCCCCAAGAAGTTAATGGCCCCAGAGCTCACCATAGGGGCATCATCAAGCAGAAACAGATGATTTTCCTACAGTGATCTCTGCAGTCACAGTGAAAAGCTATACCAGACACATTTGGCTTGATGAGTTTATCAGGGAGATGTAAATGTTAGTTCTTTCTGATTCACAGGAAAACATTACCTTAATATAAAAGAAACTTCTAACCCATAGGGAACAAGAATTACTTTTGTTTGTTATTCTTTGATTATACACCCACACACACACACACACACATACACACGTGTGTGTGCGTGCACACCCACACGCATGTGTGTGTGTGTGTGTGTGTGTGTGTGTGTGTGTGTGTGTGTACCGCTGGGTTTACTGAGGACTGACAAAATCAGCTTGGTTAGGAGGTTCTTTACTGGAGCATGAACAACTTATCAATGACTACATCACTGAAGAAAATGTCTACACTACTTCTTCCAGCTTCCCACTAACTGTCAGTATTCCCTCAGGGAGAGGTGCAGCTTCATAAGTTCTTGCCCCTCCCATGATCAAATATTGAGGGGGGCATCTTGTACAGGTTTTGTGCAGGTAATCGCTGCTGTAGTGAATTATAAATGTAGTTGTCTTGCCATGTTCAATGGATTCTATTTTACAGCACTTTTCCCAACCACTGACTCTTACCAACTCCCTCTTCCTCAATGTTCCTTGAACCTTGGGGCTACAGTGGTGTAAAACAAATGTCTCCTTTAGGACCACACATTCCACAGTCTCTTATTCTCTGCACTTTGACTTTGTGATTCTCTGTGTTAACCACTCCCAAAAGAATCTTCTCTGATGAAGATTAACAGCTTCATCTATCTATCTATGGACACAAATATAAATATTCAGAAGGTGGCATGACAGTATATCTACTTAAAAACAGTAGTCATTGGGGCTGGAGAGATAGCCTAGAGGTTAAGAGCACTGAATGTTCTTGCAGACAACCCGGGTTCGATCCCCAGCACCCACATGGTGGTTAAGAACCATCTGTAACTCAAATTCCAGGAGAACTCCAGTTCCAGGGGAATCCTAGACCCTCTTCTGACCTCTGCGGCATTGCACGACATGGGTTCACAGACCTACATGCAGACAGTACATTCATACACATACAAAAATAAATAAAATTAAAAAAAACAGTAGTCACAGGGGGAACAGTTTTGAATTCTTTTCCTCCAGGAAAAGAAGTTTTCTATGGCTTTCTGAAATGCTCAGATTTCTGAGATTCTTGGAAAAATTACTCATCTTTAAACTTCATTAACTTTTGCATCATGGCTATGAGAATGGGACTGCTTTTTATAGTTTTATAAACTTTTAACTTTATCAAATCTATTAACATTCAATTTTTCATGAAACTTTTTCTTTAAAGGCTTATCTCCAACAAGGACTAAATGGTGACTTATATTCCAAAGTCAACTTTAGCAGTATTGAGGGCCCCTGTGGAGACAGAGATGATTAACAATAATCAATATCCCATAATTAAATATGTTGAGTTGACAGTAGAAAAAAACCCTAGAATTTATATGTTGAATGTCCAGAGAAGAACTGTTCTGACGGCAGTAGAAGAGGGAGTTGAATTCTGTTTATTCTTTAGATAAAGATGAATTAGTCTCTGACACATGCTTATGACTGTGCTGTGCTAGAGCTGAGAAGTAAACAGAATAGATAGCTATTTTAGCTGCCTGGCACCTTCACCTGACAGTAATCCCCAGCAGGTATACTTTTAAAACATATGTCTACTGATGACATACTTGGAAATAGTGGTATCTGATGCATGGTAGTTATATTAGTTGAACTATCCAATATGTAGTTAATTGGTCATTACAGCATTTTCATAAGATTCTTTCATGTTTTGAACATTGCTCTATCCTTTACCCCAACTTATGAAATATGAAAGAGACTATTAATTTTACATTTAAGAGAACTGAAGACAAAATCAAGGCATGGCAGAACACTCTATGATCTCATCACTTGGGAGGCCAAAGCAGAAGGATTGCTGCATCCAGGGCCAGATGGAGACACATGATGAGTCGTTGTCACAAGAATACCAAAACCTACAGAAAAAAGAAAACAAAACTTATGGCTCCACACCCAAGAGAAAACTGGAGCCAAAGATGCCAAAACATTCTTATGACTTATAGAAAAGTCGTGTGTGTGTGTGTGTGTGTGTGTGTGCGTGTGTGTGTGTGAGCACTTGTAAAGGCCAGAAGTTGATACCAGGTGTCTTCCATTGATCTCCAATGTTTTGAGAGGGTCTCACACTGAATCTGGGGTTCATAGCTTAGGTAAGGATGGGTTGCCTGTGAGCTTCAGGGAGACACTCACCCCCATGGCTCATAACATTCCAAAATACACAATTACTTCTCGATTTTGTGTTGGTGCTGGTGATGCAAACTCAAATTTTCACTCTTGCACAGGAAAAATTTTCCTATGGACCCATTTACCCAGTCCCTAAATTTATTTTTAAAATATTAAGTAGTGAAATTCTTTTTTTTTTTCTCTTTAATATATTGGTTTTGTTTCCTTTGGGATTTTTGACTTCATGAGTAATTCTATTTTTTTTTTTAATTTTTTAGAGGAGAAAAGGGTTTTATTTGTCCTTTACTTCCAGCTCACAATCAATCACTGAGAAGTCAGGGCAGGAACTCAAGCAGGAACTGAAGCTTGGTCACTCTGCTTGTGCTAAACTAATGTGTGTATACAACCCAGGCCTGCCTGCCTGCCTGCCTGCCTGGAGGTGATGATGATGTCCACTGTGGTCTGGGCCTTCCCACTTTAACCATCTCACCTGGCCTTTTTGTTCTTATGTGTATGAATGTACTGTCTGCATGTAGGTTTGTGAACCCATGTCGTGCAATGCTGCAGAGGTCAGAAGAGGGTGTCGGATTCCCCTGGAACTGGAGTTAAAGAAGGTTCTCAGCTGCCATGTGGGTGCTGGGGATCAAACCTGGGTCCTATGCAAGAGCAGTTGGCACTCTTAACTGCTAGGCCATCTCTCTAGCCCTCACCTGGTCTTTTGCAGGCTGTTGTTGTGCAGGACACAGGTGAAGTCTACTCATGCCATGAGCTGGGTGCACACTGGTGTTGTGCTGTATGCACATCTGACTCCTCCCACCTATTTTTTTAAGATAATTTTTATTGACTGCATTTCATACATTTCTTTTTTTCCATTTTTTATTATTACTATTATTAAACTTTTTCCATAGGTCACACATCATTTCTTGATCGAATCTAGAGTCGCTTCCCTTTCCACGCCGCCATCCCACCCGTCTCTGCACTCCACCATACATGTTCTGCATTTCTCTCCAAGTCTCTCCAGTTTTTTTTCAGTTCTTTTGTTGCTCTCTCCAACTTGTATTGCTACATTTTATATATATATATTTGTATATATATATGTATATATATATATTTGTATATATATATTTGTATATATATATTTGTATATATATATTTGTATATATATATGTATATATACATACTATATATATTATGTATATATATACATATATATATATTATGTATATATATATACATAATATATATACATAAATATATACGTACATACATTCACATATCACTTGAATTGGCAGATTTTTTTTTCTTCCTTAAAAGACGTCATGTTTTCCTTAAGGAAGTGCTCAAAGATTCCTCCTTGGCAATCCCAACCATCAATCCTGCACTTTTGCTCCATATTGGGGTCTTTCCCTCCCATGGTCCACCAAATGAACTCCAGTAAACACGCATCCTGTCTCAATCCCCCTGCACTGGCCTCCATGATACAGCCCAGGTAGTCCAACAATGGCAGTCTATATTCTGAGGAGGCTGACATCCCCTTAGCTGTTTAGACAACAAGCTGGGTATTTCAGTACTCCCCATCTGGCATTGAAGGTTTAGAGGATTCCTGGAGAGACATGAGTCCTAAGTCCATATTAGGGGGTTACAAAGCTGTGATTCATGTCTTTGAGGAGTGCTAAAAGTGGTGCCTGCCACAGAGTAGATGCACTTGCCAGTAAGAATTGGAGATAGGCCAAACAACAGTACTCTCTATTCTTTTTGTCTTTTTTACTAAGATCTCAAGTTCTATGTCTGCAGTACAGTTTCTCTGGTTTTACTGATTATTTGTATCTGTTTATACTTTCCTTTTGGATGCTTAAGGCCACACAGTTAGCCCAGATTAACCAAGGTTTTTGTTTTCTCAAGGTCAGTTGAGGTTCTGGTCCTCAGGGATCTCTCAGGGTTTCTTTGGGAGGGGTGAGGAGAAGAATGGGAGCCCCTTGCGCCTTTCGGCTTTTCATACACCAGTTCCATCCACTCGAAGACAAAATCAGGTCTTGCTAGACCAGGCTTCCTTTTCTGAAGCATGAGCAGACTTTCCTCTTTATATACTGGACACTGGCTGAAGTCCCATCAGTGGCTCTCCAAGACCTCCCTGAACAGGAAGACTGGTGACCCCCATCTGTAGGACATTTCAAGAGAAGTATGCCCCCATGCATAATCCCCTGAGACTTGGTTGACCTCTGCAGACAAGGAACAAAGTTATCCCTTAGGTCCCTCGGCCAAATTGGTATGGGTGTTAAGTATGGTTGTTAAGCACCAAGAAAGTCTAAGTTGCACCAGCCTATTACACCTATATTAAGATTGTATCCTTTGGAAACAAACTGTATGTTATTTCCATAGCATATTTCTTGATTCCCATCTTTCCATTTTAATCCCATAATACTCTAAAAGATGCATACATACCCTCCATCATGTACCAAAAACCTACTGTCTGAAAATAAATGTTAGGTCAGCTCTAGAACCTGTTTAGGGATCCATATTGCAAGAGCACAGTTGTCTTTAGATCATAAGGAATGTAACATTAACATTGTTCAGTTTGTCTTACAACGAGGTACTTGGTACTAGCATCTACAGATAAGGGATACCATTTGTTTTTTGTTTTTCTGGGATTGTGTTACTTCACTTATCATAAAATCTTCTAGTTCCATCCATTTACCTGAAAATTTCATGATGTCATCTTTCTTTTTTTTTAATTTTATTTATTTTTTTATGTGTATGAATGTACTTCTGCAGGTAAGTTTGTGCACTCATGTCATGCAATGCCATGGAAGTCAGAAGAGGGTGTCAGATTCCCCCGGAACTGGAGTTAAAGACGGTTCTCAGCCACCATGTGGGTGCTGAGGATCAAAGCCGGGTCCTCTGCAAGAGCAGTCTCTGCTCTTAACTGCTAGGCCTTCTCTCCAGCCCCCAATGTTATCTTTCTTTATTGCTGCATAGAACTCCATTGTGTAGATGTACCACATTTTTTTTTTCTATCCACTAGTCCATTAAGGGGCATTTTGGTTGGTTCCAGCTCTTCCCTATTGTGAAGAGAGCTGAAATAAACATGGCTGTACATGTATCTCTATGGTAGGATGAGTCTGATGGATATATTCCCAGAAGTGGTATGGCTAGGTCAGGTGGTAGGCTCATTTTGAGTCTTTTAAGGGTTCTCCATACTGCTTTCCATAGTGGTTGTACAAGATTGCATTCCCACCAGCAGTGGATAAGTGTTTCCCTTTCCCCACACCCTCTCCAGCATTTAGTATCATTTGTTTTCTTGATCCTTCCCACCCTTTTCCATGTGAGATGATATCTTAAGTAGTTTTAATTTGCATTTCCTTAATTATTAGCGATGTTGAACACTTTTTAAATATTTCTCAACCATCTCCCTATCCTCACTTCTGAAGTATCTGCTTGGCTCTTTACTCCATCTTTTGAGTGAGTCATTTGTTTTCTTATTTCTTTGTTTTTTGTGGGATACAAAATTAACCTAGAAAAATCAGTAGCCTTTTTTTGGGGTTCTTAGCCTTAGCCTTTAATGGCTGCACTATCCCCACAGGCCAGTAGCCTTTCTTTACACAAACAAGCAACTGGAGAAGGAATACAAGGAGACCTTCCCACTCACAATAGCCTCAAAAACAATAAAATACATAGGAATAAACCTAACCCAAATCACCAAATATCTCTACAACAAAAATTATAAGCTAAAAAAAAAAAAGAAGGAGATTGAAGAAGACATCAGAAGATGGAAAGACCTCTTATGTTCATGGATTGAAAAAATTAATATAGTAAAAATGTCCATTCTACCAAAATTAATATATGGATTCATGCAATCCCAATTAAAATCCCAAGGTCATTCTTCATAGGCTTGGCAAAAAATTCTTAAATTCATATGGAACAACAAAAGACCCCAAGTAGTCAAAGCAACCCTGAGTGAAAAGAGCAATACAGGGGGGATTTCTATACCAGACATCAAACTATAATACAGGGCTTTAGTCATAAAAATAGCCTGGTACTGGCACAAAAACAGACCTGTAGACCAATGGAACAGAATTGAAGATCCAAACTTGAGCACATACAATTTCAGCCACCTCATATTTGACAAGTGGGCCAAAAAGACTCAATGGAAGAAAAACAGCATCTTCAGAAAATGGTGTTGAAAAACTGGATCACCACTTGTAGAAAAATAAAATTAAACCCCTACCTCTCACTCTGTACAAAAATCTACTCCAAATGTATCAAAGACTTCAATATGAAACCCAAAACTCTGAAGGTGATAGAAGAAAAAGTTGGCAGCAACTTTCAAGACATAGGTGTAGGAAAAGATTTCCTAAATCAGACAGCAGCTGCTCAGGAAATAAGGTCGACAATTGACAAGTGGGACCTTATAAAACTCAAAAGTTTCTGTACAGCAAAAGAAACAGTCAGGGATTATTCTACCAAGGAGATGTTAGCCAGGGGATCCAAGCCCCCACAAAAGGTAAAGGATCCTTGCCTCTAAATTGGGATACCTACAAGAAGAGAGGCGATAAGGTCCTGCTGTCGAAGACCTGAGGTTAAAAAGGGGAAGATGTATTGAGACCACACATGCAAGTGTACAGATGGTCTCTGGAATACCAGAGAGTGTTACCAAAGGCCACTATACCAATAAAGCAAATATGGGTCTCCTTGAGTCAAGCAAGACTCCTCCGTCAGCACCAGCTACACCTCACCTGCCTGGAAATACTGTGCAGCAGAGGCAGCCATATGCCTGTATATCCCAAATCTAATTGGTTATTGGCTCTCTCCTTGGAGGAATAACCCATGGCTGATGCCAAAAGCTTGCACCCTCTAATGGTCAGGAGATGTTATAAGCCACAGTAAGACCCTATCATATTTAACAGAAAAAAATGTAAATCATGGATTAACATACCATCCAAGCATCTGTGTCTATACCAAAGTAACCTACGATAACAATTAATACTGTTTAAATACCTATATATCTAATTGCTTGTGCTTCATTAGTAGGATCGAAGGGTTACTCCTGGACAAACTTTCAGCCCATGAAAGAAAACAGTCAGAATTGATCAGAGACCAGGACAGCAGCTTCAGAGAAAGTGGACTGTTTTGCTTCTCATCCACCTGTGCCCCTTTTGTAAGCCTAGGGAACAATCTGCGGAAGAGCGGGCATGATAGAATGTAAGGGCTGCGATTGGGGTGAATAGCGAAACTGCAGCAATATAGCCTGGACACTCATCTGATCAACTTGACTGAACATACAAACCCCCCCTGCTGGATGGTGGGACCAAGGGGCTGTGTGGGTTTGGACACAACTAATTGCAAGTTGGTTTTGCATGAAGAATGCTTGTACTCATAAATTATCACTTATTGCTAAAAAATGGGGAAAAAAACTGAGAGAAAGATGCAGGACAGTTATGGAAGAATGAATGATCCGGGATGGGGTGGGGTGGGAGGGGGTGAAGGGAAGGGAAAATATGCCTGAACTGAATTGGAAAATGATGTATGAAATACACAAAGCATCAATAAAAAAAAAAGAAAAAAAGATACAGTCAGGGAAGTGAAAAGAAAACTCAGAGTGGGAGGAAACCTTCACTGCTAATACATCTGCCAAAGCATTAACTTCCAGAATACATACAGCATTTCTTAATCAAATTTAGAATTATTCCCCCACCCATGCCCACCCCTCGTACCCCCTGCACTCCACCAGAGGTCATGGATTCTGCCATACATGTTAAGTCCTGTCTTGCATCTTTTTCTCAGGCTTTTATAATCTTTTCGATGCAGATGTTGACTGTTTTGGTCAGTTCTTAGAACAGGTTTTCTCTCCTTTTTTGTTTCCTTTAATTTTATATTATTCCAAAATCTGCATATATACACTCCACACATAAATTAAAATTACAAAGCCTGAAAATAAACTATAGGTTAATTCCAAAACATGTTTAGGGATTCACATTTTAACAGTAAAGTTGCATGCAGGTAAAAAGAAGTATAATTTTAGATTATTATTTTAGAATATGAATACATATCTTCCACTCATATATGGTAATTACAATGTGTGAATATAAGTGGCAGGTCAATTCTAGACCCCATTAAGAGATTCAAATTATAATAGCACAGTTACTTTCAGATGCAATGAAATATAATAATAAAGTTGCTCAGTTTGCCTGCCAACTGGGGATTTGGTGTTGGCATCCACAAATGAGGGAAACCATTCACCTATTTCCCCCCTGGGACTGTGTTACTTCACTTAGCATAATGACTTCAAGTTCCATTGATTTACTTGCAAAGTTCATGATGTCATCTTTCTTTACCACTGCATAGAACTCCATTGTGTAGATGTAGCACATTTTTGTTATTCAGTCATCAGTTGAGGTGCATTTGGGTTGGTTCCAGCTGTTTGCTATTGTGAAAAGAGCTGCAATAAACATAGACGTGCATGTATCTTTGCAGTAGGATGAGTCTTGTGGGTGGTATATATCCAGGAGAGGCTCATTTTGAGTCTTTTAAGAGTTCTCCACACTGCTTTCCATAGTGGCTGTAGGAGTTTACATTCCCACCAGCGGTGGGTGAGTGTTCCCCTTTCCCCACAACCTCTCCAGCATTTGGAATCTTTTGTTTCCTTGGTCTTGGCTAGTCTTATTGGAGTGAGATGATAAGTGTGGTTTTAATTTGCATTTCCTTAATTATTATTGTGATGGTGCATATTATTATGATGGTGCACATTTTTAAGATATTTCTCAGCCAACTTTACTTCCTTACTGGTGAAGTATCTGTTCAGCTCCTTACTAAACGTTTCCAGTAGGTCATATGTTTTCTTACTTGTTTTTTAAGTAGTTTATATATGCTGGATGTTAATGCTCTGTCAGATGTATCATTGGTGAAAGTTTCCATCCACTCTGTGGGTTTTCTCTTCATTTACTTGATTGTTTCTTTAGCTGTACAAAAGCTTTTGAGTTTGATGAGGTCCTACTTTTCAGCTGTTGTCTTTATTTCCTGTGCAGCTGCTGTTTGATTTAGAAAGTCTTTTCCTATGCCTATGTCTTATAGGTTGCTGCCAACTTTTTCTTCTATCACCTTCAGGGATTAGGGTTTCAGGTTGAGATCTTTGATCCACTTGGAGTTTATTTTTATACTGGGTGAGAGGTATAGGGGTATAATTTTCTTCTTCTACAAATGGTGATCCAGTTTTGCCAACACCATTTGCTGAAGATGCTCTTTTTCCTCCATTGAGATTTTTGGCTTCTTTGTCAAATATGAGGTGGCTGAAGTCATATGAGCTCAAGTTTGGATCTTCAGTTTTGTTCCATTGGTCAATGGATCTGGGGATTTTTTTTGCCACTACCAGGCTGTCTTTATGACTATAGCCCTGTAATATAGCTTGAAGTCTGGTAAAGTAATCTGCCTTGTCTTGCACTTTTTGCTCAGGGTTGCTTTAGCTATTCAGGGNTATTCTGTTGACAATCTGATCAATACTTCTCTTGGGATTCTTCTCCTTCCTCTAGCCCTATGATGTGGAGTTTTGGTCTTTTCATAGTGTCCCACTTTCCTGGTTGTTCCACTCTTGTGTTTTAATTTAAAATTTTCATCATCTTTACTCGAGGTTTCTAGCTCACTGTGCTGCACTGTGTTATCCTGTAGGTCTGATATTCTTTTTTCTGCTTTATCCATTCTGCTTCTGAGGCCTTTTCCCATCCTTTCCTGCTGATTGGATGAATGTTTAATTTCCTTTTTCATTTCATCATGTGATTTCTTCAGTATTTCCACTTCCTTTTGGAGCTTTTCATTCTCTTCTTGTAGCTCCTTGCTTTGCTGGTCAGTTTCTTTCTTCATTTCAGCCTGAGATCTTTTCAGTGTTTCCACTTCCTTCTAGAGTTTGTCATTCTCTCCCTCTAGTTCTTTTTAGAGTTTGTATTTCTCTTCCTCTAGTTCTTTTTGGAGTTTGTCATTCTTTCCCTTTAGTTCTTTCTGGGGTTTATCATTCTTTCCTTCTAGTTCCTTCATGAGTTTTTCATTCGCTCCCTTTAGTTCTCTGATTTGTTCTTTATATTCTTTGACTTCTTTGAATATGTCTACAATTGTTCTTCTAAGGCCAGTGTCTTGGTTTCCTTCAAGGGAGATCTCATTGTTGGGATCTTCTACAGTACTGGTTGAGTTCAGTGGGGAGTTATTATGAGCTTTTCCCATATTGTTGTTTTCCGTTGTGTCTTTGACATGTGGATTTGCTTTTGTTTGTTTGTTTGCTTGGCTTCTGTTGCTCATCTCAAATGTTAATATAGAGGACTGGTTGGTCACTCAGTTTGCTTCCTGTTGGTTTCTTCCTCAGCTTTGACCATGCAGCCTAGAATCACTGACACTGCACCTGCTGGGTCTTCCCAACCACAGCAAACCACAGCACCAGCAGCTTATCCACTCCACCACAGTACCAGTAGCTTGAGCATGGGTGTGTGGGTGTGTGTGTACATGCCACTGTCTGTCCCTCTATCCATGCACACATTTCTTCTCTATGGTTCTAGTGGTGGGTGGCAAGCCACCTGGGTGAGCAGCAAGGCTACACACACACCTGGTTGCCAAGTGCGTGTGCTGCTTTCTGTCCCTCTATCCATGCACACGGTTCTTTTCTATGGTTCTAGAGGTGTGTTTATCCACCAGAACTTGATATGATTACTAAGAATCCTTAAATGTGACTGACTTTCCCCTCCCAGCAGCCATCTGTGGCCAATACCTCCTCAGATAGGCTTGAGGTTTCTTGTTCACTTCCCCACTGTGCTGGGGTTTTTGTCTGGCTTGAGACTGCTTGGGACTTGTGCATACTATCAGCATTGCTGTGAGTTCATATGAATAATTAAAGAGATGTCTGTTAAAAAATCTTTCCTTGTGTTCATCTACTACTTTTGGCTCTTCCAATCTTTCTACCCCCTCTTCTGCAAGGATCCCTGAGCATTGGGAATAGAAGTTTCAAATAGATGTCCTATTCTGGAATAAAAATAACTTTTCATATGTGGTCTAAACCAAAATTCTCCATTGAGTTTTATGTCACAAATATGACAGCCAAATGAAATTTGAGAATAATGTGGTCCTGCATTTGTGATGGAAGAAACATTAATTTGCTTTTCAGTTGGTTTTGAGTGTAAATCATTTAGCATATTTTAAAAGTTGAATTGATTTTATCCATATTAATATGTTTTATTCAGTAGCTTTTGTGAGCCAGGTACTGTTTCAGGCTATAGGGACTCAAACATGGAAAATTCATTATTTGTTTTTTTCTTAATAGGGCTGGATTTTAATGAAAGAAACAATTATAATAGTGTGCAATCAATTGTGTACCAAGAATATTCTTGGATTATGTTTACAAATTTGAAACTACTCAAATAGTTTGCTTGTCTCTGAGTTTTGCCAAGTGTATTTGTAAGAATGGGTTCATGGGGAATAGTATTTTCAGGGTTCTTAAATTTGTTGATATCTTTTTATATTTAAAGACCAGTTTTTCTTGATTAAAAACCTACATCTTAAAAGCTTCTCTCTTTAGATGTCATGTTTTTTTCATTCATTCGAATATCCCTCTTCAGATTTCTTTTGAAGAATTGTCATCAAAAAGAGTTGGTTTTCTCTTTGTAAGTCATCTTCTCTTTTTACCCACATTCTCAATAGTTCTTTTTTCTTCCAAATCCAGTAACAGTACCAGATTATGGCTTGGTTAAATTGATCAATATTCTCATATACACAGTCCACTACTTTGCTATGTACATAGGGGTTATTTACTTCAGGGACATTTTTTTAAATTTTATTTATTTATTTTTGTATGTGTATGAATGTACTGTCTGCATGTAGGTTTGTGCACCCGTGTTGTGCAATGCTGTGGAGGTCAGAAGAGGGTCTCAGATTCCCCTGGAACTGGAGTTCTCCTGGAATTGGAGTTACAGATGGTTCTTAGCCGCCATGTGGGTGCTGGGGATTGAACCCAGGTCCTCTGCAAGAGCAGTCGGTGCTCTTAACTGCTAGTCTATCTCTCCAGCCCCACTTCAGGAACATTTTTATAACATAGGGCTGAGCATCTGTCCTGATCTTTCCCCAGGTCTGTCTTTCAGAAATTACCATTAGTCATATGTTTGGATGTTCTTTGATGATTTTCTGTATTTACTACTTTGTCATGAATTATTTCCCTCTCTTCATTTCCTCCAGAATAGAAAAAAAAAAACCTTATTCATTCCAAACTTCCTATCAAGGTGTTGCTTATCTCATGTGCTCTTGCTGAGATGTTCCTTAGGAAAATGAGATTGGTTTCCTTACCACTTATTGTATTATCATCTCTTTTTGTTTTTCTAATTCTTTTTAACTGATTTTCTTCAAAGTTCATAATATATATGTATATACTTATATTAATTAGATCCTCTTTCCTATCTGTACCCTCTTACTACTACCCCTGCTCGATTACATGTAGTCGCTCTCATAT
>VZQC01013482.1:231308-289033 GCA_009823505.1 Rhizomys pruinosus
TTTTTTTTTTTTTTTTTGGTCTTTTTGAGACAGGGTCTCCCTGTAGCCCCAGCTGTCCTGGAACTCACCTTGTAGACTAGACTGGCCTTGAACTCACAAAGATACACCTGTCTCTGCTTCCCAAGTGCTAGGATTAAAGGCTTGCACCACCACGCCCGGCTATTTCAATCTTTTTGTATTTGGTAGATATCTGTGAGGTCTGTTTGATGTATCTTATCATTAAGTTCAGATGTTTCTCTATTTATTCTTTGTCTGCTTGACCTGTCCAAAGGGCTCAGTGGGGTACTGAAGTCCCCTACTGTGAGTGTACTGGGGTTAATCTTGAGTGCCCTGAGGTCCTGGAGAATTGTCTTATAAAGTTTGGTGTACCAGAGTTTGGTGCATATGTATTCATAATTGTGAAATCTTCATGGTCATTTGTTCCTTTGATAAAGCTGTATGTAATGGCCTTCTTTGTATCTTTTTATTTCTTTTACTTTGAAGTCTGTTTTGTCTATTATTAACACAGCAACACCTGCTTTCTTTTTGGTACCATTTGCTTGGAATATTTTTTTCCATCCCTTCACTTTAAGGTGGTGCCTATCCTTGAAGGTAAGGTGTGTTTCTTGTAGACAGCATATAGATGGGTTCTGTTTCCTAATCCAATCTCCCAGTCTATGTCTTTTGATTGAGGAGTTTAGTCCATCATATTTAAGGTATAACTGAAAGATGTATTTTGGTTCCTTTCACCTTATTATCCATTTGCATTTCGGGTCTAGGTTTCTACTTCTGCAGTTATCATTTTGTTAATTTCTCTTTCTAGGTGCCTGGAGATAGTTGATCCTTTCTTTTGTCCTTTTCATTGCTTCAAGCATTCTCTGAAGGGTTGGTTTTCCAGACATGTATTCTTTAATCTTGTTTACTTCATGGAAGATTCTTCTCTCTCCTTCAATTATAAT
This sequence comes from Rhizomys pruinosus, assembly GCA_009823505.1. Classification (NCBI taxonomy): domain Eukaryota; kingdom Metazoa; phylum Chordata; class Mammalia; order Rodentia; family Spalacidae; genus Rhizomys; species Rhizomys pruinosus. The sequence goes on from VZQC01013482.1 coordinate 232,247, forward strand.
TGACATTTTTGTTGGGTATAATAACCTCAGTTGGCATCTATAGTCCTTTAACACTAGGAATGCTTTGCTCTGCATTCTTCTTGCTTTCATAGTTTGCACTGAGAAGTCAGTTGTAATTATGATATGTTTCCCCTTATATGTAACTTGTTGTTTTTCTCTTGTGGCTTTCAGAATTTTGTCTTTGTTTTGAGAGTCTAGCGTTTTAACTATGATATGGGTTGGAGAGTTTCTTTTTTGATCTTGTCTGTTTGCAATTCTATGTGCTTCTTTTATTTGTATTGGTTTGGTTTTTTTTAGTTTGGGGAAATTTTCATCTATTATTCTGTTGAAGATCTGATCAATACCATTCTCTTGAGATTTTTCTCCTTCCTCTATCCCTATGATGTGAAGGTTTGATCTTTTTATAGTGTCCCACAATTCCTGGTTGTTACACTTTTGTGTATTTTTAAACTTTTCATAATCTTTTCTTGAGGTTTTTAGTTGTTCTATGTTATCTTCCAGGTCTGATATTCTTTGTTCTGCTTCCTCCATTCTACTTCTGAGGCTTTTACCATTCCTTTCCTCTTGATTGGATGAGTATTTGATTTTCATTTTCATTTCATCTTGTGATTTATTTAGTATTTCCACTTCCTTTTGAGCTTCTCAATCTCTTCCTGTAGCTCTTTGCTTCGCTGGTTTGTTTCCTTTTCTTTTTCAACATGGGATCTTTTCAGTGTTTCCACTTCCTTCTGGAGTTTGTCATTCTCTCTCTCTATGTCCTTCTTTAGTTTTTCATTCTCCCATCTTAATTCTCTGACTTGTTCTTTATGTTCATTGATTTCTTTGAATATGTTCACAATTGTTCCTCTAAATCTGTGTCCTGGCCCATCCCCAGGGGATGGAAATCCCTGGGGATTTCCCTTGGAAATCTCTGATCTAAGCTCTGTTCACTCAATTCCTGTACTATTTTTCAAGGTTAGACTATTTGGAGGCAGGTGGTAAATGACTGAAAGAGCATGCACTCACTACCTTTGTAAAGTAGCCATGATATCGATTTGCTGAGAAGTGACTGATCATGGATGTGTTATGCCTTTTCCACCTAGAAATGCTAAGAAACAGCATGGGCTTGTAGCTCAGTTGGTAGAATGCTTTTGTAGTATGCATGAAAACAGTTGTTTGACCCCAATTTCCAGTGTCATATAAATCAGGTGTGGTGGGCACATATCTTTAATCCTAGCAGTTATGGAGTAGAACCAGGAAGATTTAGAGTTTAAGACCACCTTTATGTACATGAAATTTTCCCACAAAAATTAATAAAAAACAAAGCATTCAATGTAAAACATCCAGGCTCAGTTTTAGTCAGGGACTTTAGCTCTGTGAAACTAGCAGTAATATAATTAGAGATTTATATGGAGAGATAAAGTGATTTGCATTTTCTGGTAATTGTAAAACTATTAACATTCAGGACAATCCTGAGGCTTGGGCATCCTACATTTGCTGTGTGTTGTGAACTTAAAGTTTATCACAAATGAGGCTGTTTAAACTGAAGCTTTAAAAGTGTGGAGTATGAGGAAGCTCCAGATAACAATAAATCATTAGGAGTCAGCTTAATACTGTCTATTCAGTAGGCTAATAGTATTATGCTATCCCCTTTGGTATGTGACTTATCTAGCCATGTGTTCCTCAGCTTGATGTCAGTGTCAGGTATGGACTTCCTTTTGTAACAGACTATAAATCCAATCTGAAAGTGGTTGGCGACTCCTGTAATATTTGGGACACTATTGCAAGACTGATCATATCTTGCAAGGATAGTTGTGGCTGCTTTCAAGATTCACTTTTGTGTAAAGATGATGACCTTCTCTCCCAGTACCATAAGTAGCACCTCCAAGCAATATGAAAACTAGCCAGTAAAGAAGAAGGCTTGAAATCTATACCACTTTGATATTTCCTTGTTTGTTCAGCTCGTGGATGTCATTTCTTTAGCAATAATACCTTAACTTCGAGTTTGGCTGAGTAACCAAGAGCAAGGGGCAATGACCAGTGTTTGAGGGTCTATGGGACCCATGTGAACAGCTTTGAAAGAGTGAATTCATCCCTGTGTGTCTCTCAATTCTCCTCAAAAAAGCTTCTTCATGCAGCAGGTTAACCATAGACCTACAACGGGCCAATGCCTGAGAAACAAATGAACGCCCAGGCTTATCCATGAATAGGACACTTATATCAGGCCTGTGACACCCAAGGCTCAGGGCTCATTGCAGAAGAGGGGTCAGAAAGATTGTAATTGCTAGAGGTAGTAGTTGATTACCAGGAAACACAGGTTTCTGGAGAGCTGTGAAGCTGCTCCAAGGAGCTCCAAGTAAGCTTAATCCAGAAAAATTCAAGCATAAAAGTGGAAAAGTGGGTAAGAAATTCCAAGCATAGCTGAGGAAATATTGGCAATGGGTAGCATTTGAGAGAGAGGCAGTCAGTTTTTTAACAGTTTGAAACTGGATAATCTAACTGGGCTCCAGTGGATGGGCAGACACTGAAGGGGATTTGGATATACAGATTTACTTGATAAACCTTAATTTGTACGTGAACTTGAGTGAGGGGTGTTAAAGGGAGAAGCAGATACTGGAGAGTTTCTAAATATGATACCTCCCAAAGATTCAATAAAAATGAAAAAATGTGGAGCATTGGGCTGGTAATTTAACCTAGTTAGTCCAATGTTTGCCTAACATGCTTAAAGTCCTGAATTTGATCCTCAGCACCTTATAAACTAGGCATACTGTCACATTCATGTAATCCCAACACCTGGGTGATGGAGGTAGGAGAATTAGCAGTTCAGGGTCATCTTTGACTACATGTAAAGTTGCAGCCAACTTGAAATGCATCAGACCTTGTCTCAAAAATAAACAATGGCAATAAAACAATAGTGCAATAGTTGGATCAAATTACCTGTGCAAATGAAAAGTAGTACATTTTTTTCCCATGAGAGTTTGCAGTTTTCAATGTGGAAAAAATGGCACCAATCACCATTTTAATTCTTCCTACAAGTAAAACAAGACTTCAAACTCTATTTGAGGGATGACCCCTTTTCAGAAATTATAGGCACTGAATTTATTGTCAGCCTATCATCATTGTCCATCTGCTAATTCTCTCCATATAGAAGCAGCAGCTGTTATTATAGAAACGCTACAGTAGATAAAAAGATGAGGTGCATTTCATCTTCAAATGCTTAAAACAAATCCCCTGCAAGAGCAGCAACAGCTCCTCTGACTACATGAATCTCCGATATTATTAACATAAAATGCCAAATGGATTTGGAGATTGGGAGCAAATGAAATTGCTTTAAAAGGAAAAGTACTCAAGATAGATATAGTACATATTGTAGCAGTCCACAATTGCAGAGCTATAGCAAATACCAAACCCATAAGCACTCACAGAGGTTCTCCCCAAATCACAGCCACACAAGCAGCCTGAATACAAACATAAGCATATGGACTTCCTTAATCTGCACAGCCTATGCATGCCACTGGGATAGTTTGTTTCATTAGCCTTGGAAGATTAGCAGCCACCAAAACACCTTTCCCAAGCTAACATTTCTGTAATTTCTCTATCTTCACTGTCCCAACATTTCTCCAAATGCTAGTCCTTCATCATCTTAGATGTTGTCTTCCTTCTTGGTACTGGTTAGCAGCCTAAATACTAATCAGTTATTTCTTTCTTAGAATGATATTTTTTTGTTCAGTCTTACTGCTTCTATCCTTAAATGTGGTCAAATCAACTGATGTTTCAAGTGGGCAGCTATCACTTCTTGGTGGTTACTAGCCGGGGTTCATCACTCTTTCAATCATACTGCATAAAGGTATTAACTATATTTCATATGGAATGTGGTTAGGATGAGATAAGGAAGAAATGGACAGAGTCACAAAAACTCAGGTGTGGGTGGATGTCTGTAGCTGTGGATGTAGTCTTGCATATTGATATAAGTAGAGGAGAAATTATACAGCTAGTTCCCCATGAAGAAGGATATGGTAGATAGTGTTTCATTTGATTCTCAAAATAATCCTGGAGGAGAACTGGGTCTGTTGATGCATTCATACAATCCTACTATACAAAAGGCTGAGGCAGGCTGATCATGTGTTTGAAGACAGCCTAGGAGTACAAAGTGAAAGTATTTCTCTGGAAAACCAAATAATAATGGTGGTGGTGGTGGTGGTGGTGAAGATGATGATGATGATGATGATGATGATGATGATGATGATGATGATAACAGCTCTGGGAAATAAGTTAAACATATCTATATTTTTTCCATATGATAATGTTGACCATAAAAGAGGCCCCTAAATCCCATGCCAGGAGCCAGAACAAGGTCTTCTTAATAAAAACTCATGTGGCTTCTAGTTACTACATAAAATTTATTTACTCTATTTACTCTGTTTTTGAGAATTCTGAAATAGAACTGAATTTCCGAAGTGTGCTAATCTATGAGCCTTTTCCATGTAGATGATACCTTTGAACCTGGTTTCCATGCAGCACAAGAAGAGAGAGGTAGAGAGTGACAGAATCCTTGGCCACTGGACATGTAACAATACACACATTCATTTACACAAACAAGAATGCTTTTAAGTTACTTTGGCTCATTTCATCATGGTCAAAGTTTCAAAGAAGAAAATAAATCCTCGCTGTGGATGCGAATTCAGGTCAAGGCAAGTAGAACCATAGAGTAGTTAGAGAGAATCCTGGGGCACTTAGATACTCTGATTTTAGAAGGAAATTTAATTGAAATGTAGTAAATATGGCCAATATAAAGTCTGGCATGCTTCTCTCTTTATCTACATTTTACCTTTATCCTTGATCACCAAGCAAAATAGGTAAATCCTATGTGTGGATATTATTGCTACTAAAAAAAAAGGAAAGGAAAGGGAATAAGGCAAAATGAAGGAAAGAATAAGGAAGATAAAAAGATAGCTGTACCACCCCAACCATTTCTCATGTAAAATATATTAGTCATTTCTCTGTATGTCATTTTCTCTCCAGCTCCCTCTTTATAGAACACAATGGCTTGGGGATTCATGGAACATTTGAAGCAGGGGTAAACCACTGACAGTTCAGTAGGTGGAGATGGACGGATGTGGGAAGGTTTTTTTACAAATGTGTATCAGACATATTTTTACAGAAGAAACTATGCAATTCCACTGTGGTGGAGAATGGACATATAGCTGTGTGCAGAAGATAGGGTGCTGGAGGGTCTGGTGATGGAGATGTTATATTGCTTTTCTTAGGCTATGGTATTTTGCTGTTTCACCCATTTTATCAAGACCACCAGGAACATATCCCATGGATGTGTTGCTTATGTAATTTCCAGTGGTCTTTGGCCTATAAGATGATTCTACCAAGAAGCCAGTCATCTTGATTGCTCATTATAACATTTGCCAAGTAACAATGTAGTTTAGAATGTGAATCACTCCTGTGATAGCATTTAAGGCTGTCTTTTGGCTAGGCAGGGAAACAATACAACAGGAGAAGTCACGTGAGGGCTAGAGGCTAGGTGGAAAGTATTTAGTTATATATCTTGAGCCACTCATTTAGTTGGTTCTAAGCCCCAGTTTATTCATTGACATACAGTATATCTACTTTTGCAAAGTTATTGAGACACCTGAACGTATCATATTTCAAGATAGCTACTATGTTACATGGAGCTTAACTAAATTACTTGTAGAACTAAAGGGCTTAGAGAGTAGAAAAATATACCCAACATGCTCTTCGTGGGTGTATACAGTGGAAAATGACATTTCCCACTTTATCTTCAAACTCCATTAACCCAGTATTAAGTCAAATGTAGTTTCTAGTTCTTTTGTAGGACACTCGGGAGCATAAAGGACAGATCTGCAGCTTCCTGGACATCTGGAGCTAGTGGTAATTGGGCAGAAGTCAGTGAGAAGTTGGATTCATTAGTTTGATTGTCTGGTTGGGTTTTATTTTCTGAAGCAATTTTCTTCTAAATGTGTATTTATTTGCTTTTTATTTGTTCCTACAGTCACAGATGCTCACTGAGAGGGGAAGATCTCAACAGACAGTGGCTCTTTCCCCAAGCTCATCTCCAGCCAACCATCTACCATGCCAAAGGTCTCCTCTACTACCTGAGCAGTATTGGCCGGGGGCCTGTGGTGAGGCACTTCTTTCTTTTCATACTATTTCCTGGTTTGTTTCAGGAAGCAGATTATCAGGTCTCAAGGCAAGATAACCACACAAAAGGTAATATAATATCATAGTTACCATATCAAACTACCACATAGTGGGTGGCATAAAATAATGCAAACTTACCACATCACATTTTGGCAGGCTGGAAGTCTGAAGTTGAATTGTTGACAGGCTATTCCAATGCTGGTGGCTCTAGAGAAGAATCCCCCCTGACCTTTTTTTTTCCAGTGTGTTATGGCTTTGTTTAGTGGTTCCTAGCTTCCGAGAGCCTACTTCAGTCTCCCTTTGAGTCTTCAAAGACCATCTTCACTTTGTGTCTGGTGATCCATATTCCTGCCTTCTAAAGTCATCCATCATTTTATTAGGGCCCAGCCTCACTCAGTTTGACCTCCAGCTTTATTCTCCTTGTTGAAATGCTATTTCCACATAAGATGGCATTTGTAGGCATCAGAGATTGGACTTTGAACATCCCTTTTATGGAAGCAGAATTCATCTCACAATAGAGAAAAAAATGTGGCACAGTACTTATTGATAGAAACTGGGAAAAATGTAGTTCATTCTACTTTTTAGTTCTAAATTTTCTGGTTATATTCCTGCATTATTGAACAAGAAAAAATATATATTAGATATGGTGGAGAAAATCCTCTTAAGTGTTCATATGTATGTTCAGCAAATATACATTTTCCGGGAAGAATCCAGCACTGTTCTAGGTTGTTTCCTATAATAGGTGTTCCTCATCAGTCTCATATATATGCAATTGATGAAAGACAATTGAAACCAGAGACCTCAGCTCAAGATAAGAAAGCAGAGATGGTGTATTAGTAACGTTTCTGTTACTATGATAGAACTACCATGATCAAGGGAACTTATGAAAGGAAGAGTATACTTGAGCTTACAGTTGACAGTTCCAGAGGAATTAGAGTCCATCATGGCAGGGAGGCATGGTGGCAGAAGTTGCCTGAACAAGAAAAGAAAGCAGAGTTTCAAATCTCAATATTATTCAAAAGTCTACAGTCCAAATTCTCTTCTGAGACTCGGGACAATCTCTTAGCTGTAAGCCCCTGTAAATCAAAAGACAAATTACAAACTCCCAACACACAGTGAAACCAAATACATATTCTCATTCCAAAAGGGAGGAATAGAGGCATAGTGAGGAAACAGCAGAGCATAACAAGGCCCCAAAACAGCAGAGCAAACATCAGATCCAGTAGTTTCAAGTGTGACTTCTGGGAATTTACTTCCAAAGGGCTTAGATGGCTCAACTCTTTCAGCTTTGCATGCAACATACATCTCTTTCTTAGGCTGGTGCCACTTCCTGTATACAGCTCTCTTTGGCAAATATCTCAGAACTTTGGTATTTCAAATGTTCTCTTGGGGTCTCCACTGCCAACCAGGCTTCATATTCACAGCTTCATGCAATGACCACACCATCATTTCTACATTAGTCTGTCTTGAAATATCCTCCACCAAAAAAAATTAGTCCGTTGCTTTTCAACTTAGTCTCAGGCAAGCATTTGGGCTGTGGGTAAACTCCAGCCAGGCTCTTTGCTGAAATATCCCAGTTGCTGCTTAAGTCCTTATTTTCCTCTGGAACTACATTTTTTTTGCAGCACTGCTTTCTTCCATGCTTTTACTAGAATGGCCTGTTAAGCTCTGTTTATAGCAGCTGACAGCTTTTCAAACCCAAACTTCCAAAGTCTTCCACATTTCTCCAAACACTCACATGGTCAGGTTCTTCAAAGCCAACAGGCCTCTCTCGGGTATCAATTACTGTACTAGTCACTTTTCTGTTGCTCTGATAGAATACTATGGCCAAGGGAACTAATAAAAGTAATAGTTTAACAGTTTAACAGTTGATGGTTCCAGGGGAATTGGAGTCCATCATGGTGGGGAGGCATCGTGGAGGGGATTCCCGAGCAGGAGCACAAAGCAGAGCTTCACATCTTCAACTGAGCACAGGAATTAGAGAGAGTAACTGGAGATTGACAAGGTTTAAGAACTCTCTAAGCCCATCCCCAGTGATGTGCTTCTTCCTGGATGGCCATACCTCGTTGACTGCCCGAAATAGCTCTACCAACTAGGACTAAAATTCTCCAGTACTTGGAGTCTATGAGGGACATTTTTCATTCAGGCTACCACAGATGGCAACTGGGTGATCATATAGAAATGCTTGTTTATTGATTTTAAATTAGAAACAGACCTTTATGCAGAAGTGTGGAGGGGAAAATGTCCATGATTAGAGTCCTTCCTTAACCTAAGCTGGTTAAGCTAAAGGGAAGATGCTATCAGAATGGCTAACTCTAATACCTCTATCATAAACCACTTTTTAAAGCACCTACCATGTGATTCAAACAGTAGCATATTCAGTGATTGTAGAAAAGATGTATGAGCATTTAACATAGGTGCTTATGGAAATTTTAAGATATTAATAAGTACAGTGATTTTTTTTAAGCCCATTAAAATATATGGTAGAGTAGGGATTCAATATTCACAGATTTTTCTACACTGTGACAAAGCATCAGAACTTATGGAACTAAAAATAGGTGTGAACTCATAGTAGATTACAGTGAAATGATATCATTTTAAATCAGCACTGATTGTGTTGGATACTGACGGTTTTCAACTTGACATACCTGTGAGGATGGATCCTCCATTGGGGGGAATTGCTTCTATTGGATTGCTCTATGGGCATGTCTATGAAGCATTTTCTTGATTGGTGAATGATGTGGAAATATCCAGCACAGTTGTGGGTGATACCATCTCTGGGCACGTGCTCCTGGGTTATATAAGAAAGCAGACTGAGCACAGGCTAGAGAAGAAAGCCTGTAAGCAGCTATCCTCCACAGTCTGTGCTCCAGCCCCCACCTCCATATTCTTGCCCTGTATCCCTACCTTAATTTCCCTCAGTTATGAACTGTGACCAGAGAGATGTAAGGTAAAATGAACCCTTTCCTTGGTCAATGTTTTCATCATAGCAATAGAAAGTAGAAGGTATACTTGCAGGAGTGTAGGAAGTAACTGGTCTAGGCATTGTCTTCCAGAACAATTGAATGGATAGAGTTTAAGTCTCTAGCAACAGTATAACTACCAATCAAGTAAATTCAATTGAACTTGGTGTTGAGGGAATTTTTATTCGAATTATTGTTATTTTAATTATATTTATTCATGTGGTGCAGTATGGTAATCCAATACATGTATGTGATAGATAATATGCAAATAAAATGGTTAGCATTCTCATCTCCTAAAAAATAAAATAATTATTAATATGTAGTCACAGACAAATACTCTAAGTTCCCATTCTTTTATGGATACTTGAAATATCAATCTGAAAAAAAATGGCTACTATCAGGAGATGAGGGAATGCAAAGAAATTCTAGAGGAAGACTGGATAATTGATTTTAAGCATAGCAGTCTAGAACTAGTAAGCACTTTAATTCCCCATCACACTGGACCAACTGTAAGGTACATGTACTTACTGTATATTTTATGATCTAAGAGGCTCTAAGCACATTGTAAAGATGATGGGATGAATGTATTAATTACTGTATTAGTCACTTTTCTGTTGCTGTGATAAATCTGCCATGAGCAAGGGAACTTATAAAAGGAAGAGTTTATTTGAGCTTAAGATTGACCATTCCAGGGAATCAGAGTCCATTGTGGCAGGAAGCATGGTGGCTGGGGCTGGAGCAGCAAGCCGAGGGTCACATCTCGCAATGAGCACAGGAAGCAGAGAGAGAGAGAGACTGGAGACTGCAAGGCTTGTTAAACTCACTAAGCCCACCCCCAGTGACATACTTCCTTCAGCATGGTCACACCTTCTAAGACCTCCAAGAACAGTGCCGCCAACTGGAGACAAAATGTCTGAATACTTAAAGCCTATGGGGGACATTCTAACTCAAACCACCACAATTACACTGACTGGATTCTTCCCTATTGCATAGGTGCAATGAAATATCACACAATAGCTCATAGATGTGTTCAGAGATTTTATTTGGGATCAGCCACATAGTCATGGAGTGTTTCCCAAGGCTAATCATGCTGACTTGTGTCCACCCCACCCTAAGGTCAAATTAATACCTGGAGATTTAAGACTTCTGCCCAAACTCATATTGCTAGCAGTGCCCATCTGGCAGTGTCCAAATTCCCAGCTATAAAAGGTACTTTTATTCATTGGAATAGTCTAAGGATTGTAAGTTTAACTCTTAGAAGCCTGTTGAGGGGCTGGAGAGATGGCCTAGCGGTTAAGAGCGCCGACCCTCTTACAAAGGACCCGGGTTCGATCCCCAGCACCCACATGGCGGCCGAGAACTGTCTGAAACTCCAATTCCAGGAGAACTCCAGTTCCAGGGGAATCTGACACCCTCTTCTGACCTCCACGGCATTGCACGACACGGGTGCACAGACTTGCATGCAGACAGTACATTCATACACATACAGAAATAAATAAATTTTTTTAAAAGTTAAAAAAAGAAGCCTGTTGAGAGGCAGAGCTTTCTTCTCCAAAGTTTGAATAACCCAGATTTTCTGAGTCAACTCATATTTTTGATGTATATTTTATTGAGCTATCGTGGATTTCATACAATATATCTTAATCATAGTTAGACCTCCCCTATCTGCAACCTTCATCACCCGTCCACGGGATTCCACGACAGTAACACATATTGGGTCAAATTTGTGTATCCAGATGTCTCTTGGTGTGAGTTCATCTACTGCAGCCTGTTTAGCTATCTAGTGTCAGTTCCTTAAAATCAGCTCCCCCTCACCCCAGTAATCTTCAGCTAAGTTTGAGATGTCCTGCCCATTACCCAGTTCTATGCTGGTTTTTGTCTGATTGAGTTTGCATGGATCTCCTGCATGCCATCACCACTGCTGTAAATTCGGGGATGGTGCATGACCATAAGGAAAGTCTTACAGGCTCCTGGGAACTTGCTCATATGAACTTTCAACTCATTTTTGCACAGAAAACAAAGCATGTCTTCTGCTCTCCTTTTAGAATCCAAGTTCAGTCAGGGCTTGGCATTGCACACGTTTAATCCCATCACTCAAGTGGCAGAGGTAGGTAGATTTCTATGATGGAGGCTCTCTTGGTCTATATAGCAAGTTCCAGGCCAGCTGGAGCTACAGGGAGACCCAAACAAACAAAAACCAAAACCAGACCAAAAAAGAAAAAGAAAAAGAAATCCAAGTTCAACACTTGTTCAAATGTACAATATTATTGTGCTATCAGCTCTGCTTTGCCCACGGAAATAGTCTAATCTCTGCTGTTGATTGTCTTAAACAAGATCATAGCTTACATAGCAAGGCTCATCTCCTGGTTAAAAGCCTGAGAAAGGATGCTTTCATTGTGGGAAGTTTAGCCTCCAGGAGAAGAGAATGATTTTGAAGGAAAGAACTCCAGGGCTGATACACATTCACACACACACACACACACAGATACACATTCACACACACACACACACACACTGATACACATTCACACGCACACACACACACACACACACACACACTAAACAACAACAGAACAGGATTTCTTTCTGCTCTGACAATCTCTAATTGAAGAGCAGAACATTTATTTTAAAGTGTGACAGGTGAAAGGCTTGTTTAAAAGTATAAATAAACATTAATTAGCTATAAACATGACAGCCACAGACTTGTTTCCTGCTGGGACCATCTGAGAGGTGGGTGAGAGACAGCTGAGTACTAAATGTTATTCACAGTGTTACAGAGCTCTCTAATGGGATGAATGCCACCTTTTAGTTACCTGCAGGGCTATATTTAACCCACCTCCTGCTGGCAGCAGCATCATTTACTTGCACTGACAGAGAAGACTTCTGTGTCCACACTGATTCTTGGGATCTGTGTTGAGTCTGCCCAACTTCTGCCTCTTATGGAAATATTTTCTAAAGCACTGGGAAAATATTTTCTGATGGCTGTGAGCGTCCACCTTTTCTGGATACTACGCAGGTATTTGACTATTTGTGGGTGACATAATGTGAATTCCAAGAACCACTGAGATTTGAGACAGAGGCAGAAATCATTGCCCAGATTCTTCTGAGGATTGCTAAAGACGAGGCAAGTCATTGAGTTTATAGGAAATATGATAATAGTTGTAATTGTTTCATCCCTCTATGCATAAAATAATATGTTTTTGTCAAATCCACGCCCTAATTCCTCCTATTCAATTCTCTTCCTATCTCCCACCCAATTTCCTTCCTAAGTTTAGGTGATTTAAAAAAAAGCAGTATCAATGAGTCTGTTTAGTGCTGCTTCTATGTGCATGGATATGGAACTATCTATGGGAGCCTGGGTGCCTCTTAGGGCTTACATCTCTGAAGAAAACAGACTCTCCCTCCTCCAGCGGCCTTCAGTGGCCCATGGCACCCATGCTGGAATTTTGGCTGTCTTAATCTTATGCAGGTCTTGTGCATGCTGTCCAGGCTGCTGTGAGTTCATGTGTGCCACTGTGTTGTCATGTCTAGCAATACTGTTTCACCACAGAAATCTATTTCCTTTGGCTCTTACGATCTTTCTGCCCCCTTCTCTTCAATGATGCCTGAGCCTTTAGGGGAGAGCTATGATATAGATGTCCCATTCAGTGCTGTGAACTCCACAGTTGCCCAAGTTCTGCATGTTGATTAATCGTGTCTCTATATTAACAGAACTAAATACAGGAGCTTCTCTGGTGAGGTTTGAAGATGCACTACTATAGGTATGAAGATTAAAAAATCAGGCAGTTTATTACTATCCCCATTTAGAAGAATAAAAGAAAATAGACTTTTATTTTGAGGAGTTTGCAGTTTGCTAGACATATCTGTAGGAGAATGTCTTGGCTGATGATTAATGTGGAAAGGATCAGCCCACTGTGTGTGACATTCCTAGGATGGTGGTTCTGGGCTGTGGGAGAAAACTGGCTGAGTATGAGCCAGTCAGCAGTTCTGCTTCGGGGTCCTTGTAGAATGCCTACCCTGACTTCTCTCAAGCATGGACTGTAACATAGAAGTGAAAGATGAAATAAAGCCTTTCTGTCCTAAGTTTCCTTTGGTAAGCAATATAAAGCAAACTAGGTAGAAAGTGGAATTAGATCTACGAAGAAACAAGGAAGCACAAAACGAAAATAAAAAATACAACAAGAGTTTGCAGAATATTTTCTGGGACACATGTGAGGAGTTGAGTCATTATCCCCTTAGGATTGTGAAGGTGCCATTTGAACTGTTTGAAAGATGCATTAGAATCTCCCTTAGTGTATTATTTCTATGATTTGACAATTTCATATATGTGTACAATGTATTTTGACCATTTTCATCCTCATTTCTCTCACTCATTCCCTTCTCACTCCTGCAGATCCTTCCTCAAAAGTCTCCCCATTTACTTTAAATATTTTGTTTGGTTTGTTTTCCTGTGACCAACTGAATTTAATTGTGGTTGCTTATATAAACATGCATGAGGGATTATTTACTGGATCATGAGCAAGTTTTCAATGACTATACAACTATATGGCTTCCCATTCCCCAGCAACCATGAACTGCAAGTAACTCCTAAGGGAAGGGCCTTATATGCCCCTTACTCCCCCATGCTAGAATGTTGACAGGCCCTTTCTTATGCAGATCTTATGCGGGTAACTGTAGCTCCCTGTTACATGAGTGTAGTGACCATGCCATTTCCAGCACTCCTCTCCATTTTCCACCTCTTAAATGCTTTCTGTTTCCCCCTGTGTGATATCCCTTGAGCCTTGAAGGAGTGATATAGGTTGTCATTTTGGGCTGACTGCTCAGCAGTTAGAGTGAATATTCTTTCCTCCATGAGCGTACCAGACTCACAATATAATCTCTTGGGTCTTTTGCCTTGTGGAATTGGAGATGTAGAGTGATTTCTATGCTTGAGATCCCCACATAACCAAAGTAAAGGAAGCCTTTTATTTAACCAGTGTCCAAAATACACTTGAGGTCACAAACACACCTTGTTGTAGCTTTCCCCCAGTTTTTTGAACCCAGATTGGTTGTTATTGTTTGTTAGAGAGCTCAGATATTGGACTCAAAAGACCAAAATACAACATATCACATTTTAGTATATAGACATTGGACTGTTGTTTAGTAATTGTCCTAGTTTGCTTTATATTGCTTACCAAAGGAAACTTAGGACAGAAAGGCTTTATTTCATCTTTCACTTCTATGTTACAGCCCATGCTTGAGAGAAGTCAGGGTAGGCATTCTACAAGGACCCCTAAGCAGAAATGGTGAAGGAACACTGCTGACTGGCTCATACTCAGTCAGTTTTCTCACACAGCCCAGAACCAGCTTCCTAGGAATGTCATTCACAGTGGGCTGATCCTTTCCACATTAATCATCAGCCAAGACATTCTCTTACAGACATGTCCAAGGCAATTCTGTTCAAAGAGTTTCAACTGAAGTTCCCTCTTCCCAGGTGACTCTAGGTTTTGTGAAGTTGACAATGAAAACCAACTGACCCAGTAATCAAAACTAAAACTCAAATACAAAACAATACCATAATATCCCAATGAATGAAGGATACATTCAATAGCATCAATCAGTTTCCAAACCAAAAACATGTAACTGAACACTAAAGATTCTACACTATATGTTGATGTTTATGCAAACTTTAAGATCATATAGTTTAAGAAAGTAAAAATTGAGCAGTACTTGCCACTAGGGGAGAATGAAGAATTGGGGTCAGGAAGGAACATTTTAGGTAATGAAAATATTCTGTATCATGATTGAAATTTAGTGATGCCAAATTTAGTCAACTATATATTTAGGATACATGCTTTTTTTTTAAGTTTTTTTTTATTAATTTTTTTTTTTATTTATTTACGTATGTGTGTGAATGTACTGTCTGCATGCAAGTTTGTGCACCCGGGTCGTGCAATGCCGCAGAGGTCAGAAGAGGGTATCGGATTCCCCTGGAACTGGAGTTCTCCTGGAATTGGAGTTTCAGACGGTTCTCAGCCGCCATGTGGGTGCTGGGGATCGAACCCGGGTCCTCTGTAAGAGCGGTCGGCGCTCTTAACCGCTAGGCCATCTCTCCAGCCCCCGGATACATGCTTTTTTAAGTTAATTTTTATTGAGCACATTTTATACAACATTTATTAATCAAATTTAGACTCATTCCTCCACCTATGCTCCCCCTCATACCCCCCCCCCCCGCCAGAGCCCAGAGGAAAGGACCAACTATCCTTAAGCAAGCCAAGAGAGAAATTACCAAAAGCATAACAGAGTAAATAAATACTTAGACCAAGAATGCAAATGAAAAATAATTTGAAAGGAAACAACACACATCTCTCAATAATAACCTTAAATATTAATGGTCTAAACTCCCCAATCAAAAGATACATGCTTTTTATTATTGGTATACATTTTCCTAAATATAGAAAAGTTAAAATTTCATAGATTAGCAAATTAACATTCTAGAACTTTAAAATGCAACAGGAAATATGGAGATGAACAAAATAATAATGTCCAGCCTAAAGGTTGAAAGTCAATCAAGGAAGATATCATTGCAAAAACAAAGTAGGAAGACAGTAGAAGTTTTATTTCAAAGTCACAGAGATCTATCCAAAGAGAAAGCATACTATCAGGGAGTCTCAAAGAAGCAGACAAGCTCTAGAATCAGCTATTAAGAGGCAGTGAATTGTATCCTGTTTGACTAGCCTACCCCCTAGTATGGCCAGGAGACCCTTGACCAGATGAATAGTTGAGCACACCGGTAGAAGCAAACTCTTAGACTCCAGTCAGCTGGTGAGAAGTCAGGTAAATGCTCCTTCTATGTAGCCATGTTGCAGTTGGCTTGGCCCTTGTCCTGCTGCCAAGAATGAGGGCTTCAGGATTATAGAGGAATCAATTCCCATTCTCATGGCTCTTGCTACATGAGTGAATGTTGATAAAGGGATTTAAGGGTTCTTTGAAGAGCCCATCGATTTCCATTTATAGCTCACACAAGCTGGACTGCCTTCTGCCAGGGGACAGGGCAAGTGTATGTTTATACAGACAGATATATGGGTGTGCGTGCGTGTATATATTTCTCTTTCTCTAGGGTGCAGTGGAATGGGAATTTTAGCCCCTTAAGTGATTTTCCTGGTTATATCCTATACCTTCTGGTATATGTGTTTAGTTAAACAACCTACTTTTAAAAAGGCACAAAAAGGGAAAGCAAGAGGAAGTTTTCTGGGATTAACTATGTAACTTCCAAAGTGTAACTTTAAAATTTTACATTTGATTTTTAAATCTGTATGCACACCAACAGTCCACATGGTTAATATTTGGTCATTTAAAATAAGGAGAATAATGTTAACTATGGATAAAGTAAAAGTTGTGAAGATATTTAAAATGGAGTAAGCCTTCAAAATAAAAAAAAAACAAAAGATCAAAAGAGAAGGTATTGAAGCTCATATTCCAAACTCTCAGATAGTTTATGAATCAGGATAAGTAACACCAGGTAGTCAAAATGAGGGAACATGTCTTTACATCATGCCTTTCCACTGTGTTTCTAATGTAGCAATGTTCATATGATATTGGAACCTGTATTCTTATGTAAATAATATTAAATTATATATTTTTCAAAGTTTTTTTCAAACTTTGTGAAATCTTTATTAACATGATAAAGGATCAAAAGACTTAGGGGCCAAAGAAAATAAAGTCTCAGCTACTATTGGAGAAAAAAAGGCACAAAATGAAGAATCTATACACAAATCCTGTCTACATGGACTTCAGGAGACTATACCATAGTTTATATTATCTATACTGTACCAGTCAGGAGTTGCAGAAGAACAAGTATTGCCTTTGTTTATTTTTGTTGACTTATATTAAGGAACTAAATGTAGGACTTCTTACATTTGAATGTATAATTAGGAAAAATACTCAAAAAATTTGTACTAGAGCTGGGGGAGGAGAATTTGATGCTCATACAGTTGCTGGGGAAAATTCAATTTCAATACTGTGTTTGAAATATTAGAATAGTTCCATAATATCAGAATAAAGATTAAACAATGAATCTCAGATATTCAAAAGCTATGCTTGTGTGTATAATTTTACTGACGTGGATAATATATCTGATAATATATACATGTAAGTGAATTGCCAAATTTTCTTAAATTTCAAAATACCCTTTCATTTTTATTTTATGTGTATGGGTGTATTCTCTGTGTGTATGTAAGTGTACCCACATAATGCAATGTGCATGGAGATCAGAAAAGGACATTAGAAACCATGGAACTGGAGTTACTGATAGTTGTAAGTCACTGTGTGGGTGCTGGGAATTGAACTTGGGTCTTCTGCAAGAACAGCTGGTTATCTTAACTGCTGAACCATCTCTCCAACCTCAAATTTTCTTAAATTTATGTTAAAAAGCCAAGTATGCTATGTCCATTGTCCATGCTGTGTCTTACATGCATTTTCTGTACAGGAGCTAGAAGTTTGGAGTCCTGCATATGCCACAGATAGGGCCAGCCAGCATTCAGAATTCTTTTCTTTTATAATTTTTTGAGACAGGGTCTCTCTGTAGCCCCAGGTGATATATAACTCACTATGTTGACCAGGCTGGCTTCCATCTCAGAGATCTTCCTACCCCCATATATGCCTCCATAGTGCTGGGATTAGATGTATACAGCCCCTTACCTGACTCCCAGCCAGAATCCTTAAACAGACTTAAATAAATTCTTTTCATTCTCTTTTTAATGAGATGAAAATGGGAGTTGTCTCCTCCAGGGTTTTCCTTCAGCCTTTGTGAAGATCTCCCTGCTCTGTGCTGGTAGAAATGGCAGGGGGTTGAGGATGAAGAGAAATAAAGCAAGAATTGTGTGGAGACAAACCAGATGAATGAACTTTGTTGGGAGGTCTGAGGCCCAAAGACAATGCAGAGGCTTCAAATGAAGAGAGAGGGGGAACTTTTAGTTTATCTTTCCCAAAGGTTGTCCCAGGAATGTTGTTTTTGTAGATGGACAAAGACAAAAATGCTCATGGCCAGTGATACTGGACACAACTCCAGGTACCAGTGCCATAAAGTCAGGCTTTCCCAGAACAAAGCACAGTTCAGCCTCAGAGGTCAAGGTAAGCTCCAGTGCTCAAGAATAAGAATGCAAATCAGGAAATTGGGCAAACTGGTGTATATCTCCTAATACCGACAGGGTAGTCATATGATGGGTGAACATTTACACTCCTCTGTGGCAAAAGCATACCCAAATATTTTGGAAACCTGTTGTAGGTTAGAAGACTAGTCTAGCCCACCTTCTGGTGAAGAGAAAGGGACATTTCCTTAGATTCCCTGGCAGGACTAAGTACATAAAAGGCAGAGATGACATACTTAGCAAGTCCTTGGCCAGGCTCAGAGGTTGAGTATAATGTTTTTTTATTTTATTTTATTTATTTTTGTATGTGTATGAGTGTACTGTCTGCATGTAGGTTTGTGCAGCCGTGTCGTGCAATGCCACGGAGGTCAGAAGAGGGTGTCAGATTCCCCTGGAACTGGAGTTCTCCTGGAATTGGAGTTACAGACGGTTCTTAGCCGCCATGTGGGTGCTGGGGATCAAACCCGGGTCCTCGGGTCCTCTGCAAGAGCAGTCGGTGCTCTTAACCGCTAGGCCACCTCTCCAGCCCCGAGTATAGTGTTTCAGGGCAGCATGGAAGCGACTAGTTTTCTTCCCTTTAGCAGCTATAGATAAAGGGAACTGTTTCCAGTCCTGCTGCTCTTCTCTGGAGCTTACTGTTCAGCTGCTCTCTTAGCATTACACTGATGGCTCATGGACAGACACCTAGGGACAGAGAGTAGGAAAAGCGAGCCTTGGCAGTTCACTGTAATTTACTAATTTAAAATCTTGTTACATTGCTCTTTGTGATTAGTGGATTGACTGGTGTTTGTTTGTTTGTTTTGATAATGTTTGGAGCCAGATGGTCAGAGTTTGAGATATAGCATGTCTCTTTTTATGGACAGCCAAGGGCAAGCTATTTGACTTCCTTATAAGTAGAAGTTGAATGGTAACAACTTCCTTTAGAGATATTTATATGACTGCAGACCAGTGAAAAATCTTAGCATAGTCATTGCCACATATCAAACATTCTAATAAATACCAAGCATTAAAACTATTGTCTGAGCATAAGGTATTAAATGCAAAACAAAGCCACGTTTAAAAACATGATTCAATTTTCGTGTATTTCATACAGAACATCTCAGTCACTCTTAACCACCTTTCCACCCCTTTCCACACTGGCACTTCCCACATCCCCCCACTGGGATTCATACTCTCTGTCATTTGTGTTAAGCCCTATTGTGTCAAGTTAGTGTCCCAGGATGTTCCTTAGTGCAAGTTCATCCACTGAAGTCTAGCCCTATCCAGAGTCTCTTACTTTAAGGAGATCAGATCTTCCTCATGCAATAGCCCCCAATATTTCTTCAGCTATGATTGGTGTCTGCTACCCATTTCCCAAGGCCTATGCTGGGTTTTGTCTCTGTGGCTTTGAATGGGTCCTATGCATGCTGACACCATTGCTGTAAGTTCTTATGAGCAGGGTCCCAGAAGCCTGTTGTATTCTATTTCCATGTGGTCATGCACCTCCTCCTTGGCTTTTACAATCTTTCTGCCCCCTCTTTTGCAATGGTTCCTGAACCCTAGGTAGGTGGGTGAAGCTTAATATAGGATTCCTGTCAAAGGACCCACACTTTGCAAACTCCTAATCTCCACCCTTTGGCCATTTGTGACCTTTTGTGTTCTTGAACCTCTACTGCATGAGGAAGTTTCATTAATTAAAGGCCACATTTTACATTTGAGAGCGTTCTGGATTGGATATGGGGTTTTTCAATGAAATTAACAAAACCACTTATGTCACTTGTGACTAATCTTATCCATGTTTGAGTATTGCATATAAGTCAGATAAACATTATCTATGTAGAGAATACAGTCAATCTTTGGTATTTATGAATTTTGCATGCAAAAATTCCAGCAACTGTACACTGAAACTATTCATAAAATTGTGGCTGTACTAAACATTGCAAATGATTTTGTCCTGTCATTATTCCATAGAAATATATGCAGTATAGTGACTTTAGACCATTTACATTGTGTTAGGTATTATTGGTAACATAAAGATAATGAGAAGTATCCAGGAGCATGGATAGCTTAAATGCAAATATTCTAATGTTTTACATAAGGGGCTTGAGTATTCATGGATTTTGGCATCTGTGAGGGCTCCTTGTAGGCGCTGAAGGAAGACTACAGCAGTGACTAAAGAACTGGGAGATGCAATCTTATAAACTAGGCTTTTTGAAGGAAACTGTACATGTCACTAATATCATTGCTCTCATGGAGATGTTTGCTATTCTCAGAAAGTTGGGCTGAATGCTGCCTGCCCAATACTGTGCATGAATGGAGTCTCCAGGGCTTTAGTGAGCCTTGGTTGGTTTAATTGGAAGTGTTGTTCTTTGGGGATTCTATCACGTTCTCCATGATTTGCGTTCCCCTGCTCCAGCCTTGCTTTCATTTTCCTGTGGCAATTGTATAAATAATGCAGAGGTCTCACAGCTGAGGAGGAGGAACGAGACCCAGATGTCAGGAAGGAAAAACACAGCAGCTCAAAGCTGGCAAAGCAGAGAGCTGAGCAAAATCAGGGGTGGGTGAGCCACCAGGAGCCTGGGAACTGCTAAGAGAGCTGTGTAACGGAGGTGGGGGTAGCTTCCTGAACACAGAGCCCAATTAGCTTGCAGAAAACCAGAATGGGACCAAGGGACCAGATGAAAGATGAGGAAGGTGTGTGAGGAGCATAGCAATTGTGGTCCTGATCAGCTTCTTTGCTGAACGAGAAACAGCAGAACTCACATTTGCATGAATTAAATTAACCTTACAATTTAGCTCAGGGAAAGGCATAGGAAAAGGATTTCAAAATCATAATCTAATCTACTGCATATACTTGGCTAATGAAGAAACCGAGACCTGGAGAGGGCAGTCAGTTAGCCAAAGGTCAGGAGTTCAAAACAAAACACTCCAGCCCAAACAAAGCCAAATGAGACTGTATGGAGTCTTTAGATCTCGTCTATTCCTGTGTCCTTTGATTCGGGGAACAGTATGATTGCTGCCTATTTCTTTAAACCCTAAATCCAGACATCATCCTTCACCTCTTGCTTACTATGCCTTTAGAGTTTTCAAGTTCTATAGATTTCACTTCCTTATAAAACTTCCCCTTTTTTTCCCAAAAAATACCCTTTATTATTCATGTGTGGTGGGGGGGGGAAGAGAGCGAACACAGCACATGAGCATATGCATGTGCTGCTGTAGTATGGAGGTCATGAGGAAACTGCTGGGAGTTGATCTCTTCCTTCCCCCATTCCAAGAATCAAACTCACAACCTCAGGCTTGCACAGAAAGTGCTCTAACCACTGAGCAATTTCGCCAGCCCTAACTTCCTTTCTCTGCATACTTGCTTCTGCTTGTCTCTTTCCGTAGTCCATTCTTAACCCTGAACTGTGACTGGGATCCTGCTTTTCCTCCTGGCTCAGGCACCTCAAAGGCTCTCAGCGCAGCCTCTGGAAAAGTCCAGACACCATAAAATGGCATAAGATTGCATTAACAACCTGTCTACTGCCCTTGTCTATAGCTACCTAGAATCCATTCTTCTTTCACTTTATGCTTATTCTGAGTTCTTGTAATTCCTCAGAGGAATAGCTTCTTCTTTCCTATTTTACATTTGCTTGGTAAGATTAATCTGAGGGGGCTGGAGAGATGGCCTAGCTGTTAAGAGCTCCAACTGCTCTTGCAGAGGACCTGGGTTCGATCCCCAACACCCACATGGCGGCTGAGACCGTCTTTAACTCCAGTTACAGGGGAATCTGACACCCTCTCCTGACCTCTGTGGCATTGCATGACACAGGTTCACAAACCTGCATGCAGACAATACATTCATACACATGCAAAAATAAATAATAAATTAAAAAATTAAAAAAGATTCATCTGAGGTTATAACATTTCTTTGTGAATACCAGGACTACATGGTATATATCTGCTGGTGTGCCACTCTTCTAAAGTATAATGAAAACACTCCCCTCTATAGATGAGAAATATGCCTTTAGTTGGATTCCCAAAGGCCTAGGGTCATTAACCTATACCTAAGGTTTCCTCTGGCAACAATGAAGTGACGCTGACATTGGATAATACCTCTCCTACCCACCCAATAGCTCTTAGTTGAAACAATAGGAAAGGAAAAACTTTGGGTCCAATTCAGTGCAAACTTGGGTTCAAAATTTTACTCACACACTTGAAAGTTGAAAATCAGTCAAGTTACTATTTTATTTGAAACTCCATAATCTTAGTTACAAATGTGGGACATACTTCATCATGAGATAATCATTATAATTTTACATATGTTGTTGGCATATGACCATACAATTATATTTGCTGTAATATGTGTTTTATATAAGATTTTACATAGTGGCTGGAATTTCATAACTCTTCCATTAGTTAAATATTAATTATTGTTATTGTTATGAAGGGCAGCACAATGTTATTATAATTTTAACTGTTTCTAAAGACACTGCAAACTGCAGTAAATATTGTTTGGATAAGGTGAAGAGTGAGATGGGGTCTTGATAATCTTGCAGTCCCCAAATTACATACTTTTCTATTCTGGTACAGAATTTTACTGGAAGAAATTACCAGTATCAGATCTTCCACTAAAAAAGAAAAAGTTTCCTTAACTGAAATAACTTGATAATTTGTCTTGTAATTGCCCCCTGCAATTTGGAGGAACACATGTTTCTTATAACTAACAGGCCTTTATTTTTAGGGATGTCATATAGGCAACAAGCAGAACAATGTCTCCATTTCCTTCATTCTGAATCTTCAGAGGCCACTAGAATTCCTAGAGCTTAGCAGTGTTCATTCCCACAGGTGAATAGGTCTATAATTTGTCATTTACCTCAGCTTTCAGCATTCGTAAGGATCAGGAAGAAAAAAATTACAGCCTTTATCTGCAGTTGAATCCAGCATTTAAGGAGCTCCTGTCACTATGCAGCCTTCTGGCTTTATTGAGAAATCTGTTGCTAAGACACAGTCTTAATTTGTTTGCACACTTTTTGTAAGAATGGTGGGTGTTTATTCACACAGAAAAACTGAGGTGTTAGATAGAAAGGTTGGTGGAAGGTTCATGATGGTAGAAGATAAAACTTTAAATAATTATTTTGTGGGTTTCTCTAGAGAAGAAATTTTGGAAGTTTGATCCTGGGTCCGGAGCCATTAGCCTCACATGGGAGCTTCTCAGAAATGCAGACACTTGGGCCCGACTCATACTCATCTGAGTCACAGAATTGCTGGGGTGTGGGCCAGCAATTTGTCTTACCAAGCTCTTCAGCTTATTCTTATGCCTGTTAATATATGAAACCCACTGTTGTAGAGCCTAGGCTAGAACATCATTTATCATTTGGATGATAAAAGCAGAACCTACTCTTCCTCCAGTGAAAATTCATGAGATAGACTTACCCACGGTACATGTTTTGAAAGAGGATGGCCATTTTATTTAAGGCCTACCATAACTTCCCCACACCCCTCCTTGATCTAACTAAGATTAAATATGAGCATAATATTGGAAGATAAGTGCACGTGCCATAACTAAGAAAGAAATAGCTTGAAAACCAAAATCATCTCTAGAGTTTGCTAAAATACATCTTTAGACACCAGGAAAATACACGTGGGAATGGAGTCCAAGGGCGAAAAACTAATAAGGACAGAAGATATTGCTAGATTGGGGATGAGGTCATTAATAGTTTCCAAAGGCTTAGCGAGGTAGGGTGCATACTAGATTTATCTTGTGAGATATGCACCTGCTTCCTGCCTGTGAGAAGAGACATTAGCTAAGGTAATGAGAAACGTGTTAGTGAGGCAAGCGTCTTCATTATTGCAAAAAGCTGAAGTCCTTCTGCATTGAAGGCCAGATCTACAGGAGACACCACCACTGATACAGGGACTTTGGTTTGGATGGAGATTATAAACTCCCAAAGTAGCAGAGCTCAATGAGTAGCGCTTACCTACCACAGACAACATGGACATGGGCACAGCGGCCTTCACAGCTTTCGTATACCTGATATTTTCCATAAATAAATTAATACAGCTATTCCATTGCTTAATGCTTACATGCTTTACATATTTTACATATTTTACTTTTCTTTTTGATTCAGGGTCTCATGTAGTCCAGGCTGGTCTCAAACTCGCTATAGTTCAGGAAGGACCTTGAATCCCTGATTCTCCTGGATCCACATCCCCACTGCTGGGATTACAGATGTGTTACCACACCTCACTACATATTTATTTTTACTTACTGTTTTATATTTAAAATGGATGTCTTTGCAGACAGAATATATTTAAACTTGCTCCTTTATCAAACTTGACATAATCTTTTAGTGTATATGTAACTATTTATATTAATTATATGTTTGGAGTGAAATCTATCATCATGGTAGATATTTTATATTTGTTTAAACTGTTTTTAGAGCTTTCAGTCTTGCTTGATCTACCTTGTATTAAATGAGGAATCTTGTAAGTCCACTTTATCTCTCTAATTGAATTTTTATTTATGCCCCTTGAAATAATATAATATTTCTCTGTTGTTTATGATATCCATCTTTAAGAAATAAGAACCTTCCTTCACCTAATATGTTTTCTCATACACATTATAAAAACCTTATAAAAGAATGTCCCCAATTTATTTCTCCCATACTTTTACATATGCTACTGCAGTGCTACCATTTTGCATTGAAATGTCATTTACATTTTAGAGAAATTAAGATCAAGGAAGAACATTTTGTTTTGTTTTTTATTATTCCATGCTATTTTTTCTAGTGCTTTTCTAGTTCATTGATTCAAAGAAGATGTTACTTTTGGAGACTGCAATGATTTGGGGCCCCCAAGTTTCTGTGTCAGGAATGACCCAGAAGGACAGCTCTTGGCCTTCACATGGCAATATTTTCATACTCTCTAGTGTCTTTTTCCTATCTGGCCAAAAATAGTCACAGGAAAACAAATACCTCTTGAGGCAGAGCGAAGAACTATGGGGCAGGCATTAGACAATAAAAACAAAGCACACACATTGGAGAGCTAGTGACCCAGAACTGAACTGGAGTCTAATCAACCAACTGGCCCCACCCATAGGGCATAGGAAGCACACTTCTCTTTAGCAGTTCAAAACTTTTATGAGAAAGTAACTTCTGTATATCCTATTAATCTCTTTCCAATGTGAGTGCTTAGTGGGAATTTTATTTTTTTATTTTTTTTTTAATTTATTTCTGTATGTCTGCATGCAAGTCTGTGCACCCATGTCGTGCAATGCCGCGGAGGTCAGAAGAGGGTGTCGGATTTCCCTGGAACTGGAGTTCTCCCAGAATTGGAGTTTCAGACGGTTCTCGGCCGCCATATGGGTGCTGGGGATCGAACCCGGGTCCTCTGTAAGAGCGGTCGGCGCTCTTAACCGCTAGGCCATCTCTCCAGCCCCTTAGTGGGAATTTTATATACTCGTTCTGTCCATGTGAGCAGAAAGAAGTCTATTTTTAGGTTCATAGGGCATCTAGAAAGTACAATGAGATCTTAGAAAGTCTGATACTGTTATGAGGTATAATGCTTGGTATATCTTCCTAGAGGAAGAGATTTATGCATTTTGCATTTAGATTGTTGAGAAGCATATTTATGTAAACTAAAATAGCAGATGATTGCAGCACTTAACTCTTCTTGGATAACAAATAACCCCGAAAGTTAGTGGCTTAAACAACAGTATATATTATATTTAGTGATTTTGAATGAAAATCACCCATAATCTGACAAGGGTGGCCAGGACTGAATGCATTCATGTGTCTGGCATCAGCTGGGTTAATGGCGATGACTTGGCAGTCCATCTTCCATTTTCCTGTAGGCTAGTCTGTGCATATTCTCATATATAACCCAGATGTCACAAGTTTCCCAGGGATGTCAGGACAGCAAGTTCAATTGATTTATAACTTCAGCTTGTCCATTTTTAATAAACAAAAGATTTCACATGGTTTACTTGAGGTTCAAAGGGGGGAAAATATATTCTACCCTTTGATAGCAATAGAGAGGAGCACACTGCAAAAGTCATGCCTGCAGGGATAGGAAGAAGTTGGGGTCATTGTCTAGATTTCATTATTTGTCTTAAGTATTTAACATTTCTTTTTGTAGAAATAGGCTTTTCCATCACTGCCTTTTTTCTTGTGACTTGTCAAGAAAAATATAAAATGAGTGTAGTTACCATCCCAACGATAAGGGTAGCTATGTGACTTTCTTTGACCAAAAGAATGTGAGCAGATATTTGCTATAGCAAAGTCTACAACAGTTGTGAAACAAGCCTACCTTTGGTATTGCTTTTTCCTGTATGACAGAGCTGTTACAGGTCAAATTAGGGCTATTTCCTTAGCTTAAATCTTAGACCGAAGTTACAGAACAGCATTACAGCTGGTCTGTAGCATAAATACAAAAATAACCTGTGGTTTGGAAATCCTTGGGTTTTAATTGTCATTCTTTGTTACATCCAACACTGGAGAAAATTTGCAGTGAGTTATTAACTTTTCTATAGTTATTTAGTGTATTGCTTTAAGATGGATGTTTGCTATTTATTTTTTAAAATTCTTTAAAACTTCTATTATCTTGTTTCAAAATGTTGTTTTTTTTCTTTTTTCTATTTTCTATTCCATCTCTGATCCTGTGTCTTTCCACTCACAATGAATTTTTGTTTTTGTTTTGTCTTTTTGAGACAGGGTCTCCCAGCAGCCCTTGCTGTCCTGGAGCTCACTTTGTAGACCAGGCTGGTCTTGAACTTACAGTGCTATGATTAAAGGCATGCACCACCATGCCCAGCTACAATGGATTTTTAAGAGCTATTCATGACTCAAATTTCTTAGTAGTCTGTTCTCTCCTAACAGGCCTGCAACCTATCTTCCTCCCTGATAGCCTTATCAATGCAAGTGCCAAAATTACCAGTGAACCCCAAGGGGTTGGCTTTGCTAAATAAATGCATCTTTCTGCAAAAGTCAATATTTCAAACACAAGAACCCAATGAACCTGGCTTAGACTTTTGTTCTCCTTTTGCTTGGCCATTGTAGGTCTTCTGTGATTTTCATGGTCACTCACAGAAGAAGAATGTATTCCTTTATGGATGTAGCATGAAAGAGACCTTATGGCAAGCAGGATGCACTGTGGATGGATCTGCTCTTGTGGAGGATGTCAGCTATAGGGTAAGTCACTCTAAATCATATTAGAGTCACAATCTTACTTTGTACAGCTGTCTATTATCTATCCTTTCTAGGCAAATGCTTTGCCATTGACTTATACCCTTAGTTCTCACTCATTTTCCCCTCAAAATATTATTGTTACTATATGATTGATTATAGCATAAGCAGGCTTGCTGTCTTTATATCTTTTCTACATTTGTGTTGAATCATGTCTTAGTTACTGATAGCTTTGTCTCTTATCTTTTCCATGGCACGATAGAGTGTAAATGGCTTAGGATTTGGAGAGAGGAAGACTTATTTGAGTGCCTGGCTTTATAATTATTAGTTTGTGACTCTGAGACATTAAAATTACCTCTCTTTTCACAAAAGCTAAGAGATGCAAGAAGCCCAAGTAGTGTTTGATAGCCATGCTTTAAGTACTTGTTCACCTGTACACTGACAGTCATCTATACGGGTCAGTTGCCCGGTCTCAATTATTTCCCTTGTAAGATGACAAAGTCAAAATATAAAAGAAGTTTATTAATCTGAGTTTGTTGACGCTCTGGGGTACTTCAGGGTTTATTTATGGGCTGCCAAGCAGTATGAGTAAGAAGAAAAGGGGGTAATATTTGATCTCTTCCTTCACTTTTAATCCAAAGAGCCTTCCTTTGCAGTTACTGTATAATACCTATCTCCTTCTATCATTGAGTTTTGAATCTAGGGCACGATGATCTATAAATAATGACCATTATTATTTTCTTTTGGGTAAAATGTTATTTTGTGTGTGTGTGTGCAAATGGATCTTTTCAGAATTGAGAGGGCTTATTCACTATATCATGAGGAAATGGGAACCTTGCAGAGAGCTTCAATGAAAGATGTGCTTCCAGCCCTCACACCTGCCAGGAGTTAGCAGTCTGAGTGTGTATTTACATTTCCAATGGAACAATTCTATCAGAGACATCCATGTCCTATAGTATTATTATCAAAGTGACATTTATATACCCTGTTATGTTTCACATTCACTCTACAACATTTATACAATTTTATTAGCAACTTTATTGGACTACTTCTCTTTACATTTTTATAAACAGGTTAGTGAATATTTTCTATAAAACACAGTATGAAAAAGGATGCAATTGACAAAATTCATCATTTTAAGCCTCTGGAAATTTGTAAAATAAAGTCAACAATTGAGAAACACTTAATCTTGGAAACTACTTGAGCTTCCTGCAGGAATAATAAGAACCTGACTTACATAATATGGCTTCTCTACAATGTTTTAGTTAGTCATCAAGATATATAATTTAAGGGGTTGGGGAGATGGTTTGGTGGTTAAGAACACTGGCTGATCTTTCAGAGGACCTGGGTTGGATTCCCAGCACCAGCATGGCAGCTAACAACCATCTATATAACTCCAGTTCCAGGTGACCCATGTCCTCTTTTGACCTCTGTGGGCATTGCGTGAGATGGTTGTACTTATATACATGCAGGGAATACACTTGTATATGTAAAATTATAAATAAAATATTTTTAAAAGATATATAATTTAGGGTTGGGTATAGTAGTGAGCACATTTAATCTCAGTACAGCCAAGACAGGAAAATGGTGAGTTTAAGTCTAGCTTGAGCTACATAATAATCAACCTGTATGAAAGCAAAGCAGAACAAAATAAATCAAAACACAGCTTTAAAAATAGAAGGATAATCAAAGAAGCTTCCTCATGCAAAAGAGAGAAATGGACACAAAGTATAGAGAATAAGAGTCCACAGAGTGTGGTTCCCTGGACAGGAGTCCCGCTTTAAAATTCACCCACCCAACGCTCAGGGACCATTGTGGAAGAGGAGGTGGAAAGTTTGTAAGAGCCAGGACATGAGGTACATGGCCATATGGAAATAGAGTCTTATGAGTTCCTGGGACCCTGCTTATACCTCTAAGAATAGTGTCAGCATGCACAAGACCCATGGGAACTCAAGCTGACAAAAACCCAGCATAGAACTGGTGGAAATGGGCAGCAAGCCCCAAACTTAGCTAAAGAACTATTGTTAGCTGATTTCTACTGGTTGAGGGAGAGTTGATCTTCTTTTAGATAAGCTGACTAGATTCCAGTGTATGAACTTACACTTGACTCAGTAGGACTTAACATATATCACTGAAAGCATGAAATTTGGTGGCACAGGTAATGGATAGGTCCAGATGAGAGAGGGTATATAAAGATAATGAAGATATTTTATATGAAATGCACAGCATTTCAATAAAATATAAGGATACACACACATGCTTGTGTGGATATGTAGAGAGAGAGAGAGAGAGAGAGAGAGAGAGAGAGAGAGAGAGAAATTTGCAAGGAGATCTATAAATGACAGCAAAGAAAATAACTAATAAAAGTCCTCTATGCATTCTCAGGTCATGGGAAAATATGCATATGTACATTCAGAAGCTTAGAAAGATCAGTAAAACTCAAATAGATTTGAAAACTGTCCACAATTTTGAGTGTCATCTGAGCATACATAAAAACCAATCAGGAAGAAGGAAACTGTGTGAGCTTAAAATGATTGAGGCCAATTTTTCCAAAATCATTATTTAGACCCTGTGGTGAGTAGACACAGATAATAAGCCAAACATTAAATAAATATTTTAAATACTATTCAGCAATATCAGGAGAACACATTTCAGGAAAAGGTAAGGAGATTCTTCATATTAACCCAGGAAAGTGGTAGAATCCTAAAAGTTTACAAAAAGAGAAAGTAGCCAGGCATGGTGGCAAATGCCTGTAATCCCAGCACTCAGCGGGCAGAGGCAGGTGGATCTCTGTGAGTTCAAGGTCAGCCTGGTCTATACAGGGAATCCCTGTCTCAAAAATATCAAAAAGGCAAAAAAGAAAAGAAAGCAAAAGTAGTATCTAGAGAACCTTCAAATAATATCTATGATGTCTAGGTTTCTACAAAAAATTTTAAAACATAAAAATGAAGAATATATGATTCCCCTCAGGAACCAATTCAGCCAGTAGAAAGTGACTCTGAGTGGAATATTTTTAAAAGAAAGCTGTGTTCAAATGTTAGTAGTAAAAATCATGACAATTTTTCTTAGACCATTTGATAGAGAATTCAAAATTTAAAAACAGTAGAAAAGGAAGAAGGGTTTTCTAATATTGAAAAGTACCACAAAAAAGTAAAAAAACTCAACTTGATAGAATTATTAATAGATGTGAAGTTCTAGAGGCATGTATTAGATGACTTATTCAAAGTTATTCAAAGTACAAAGCAAATTATAGAAGGAAAGTAAACAATGTTTAAAGGGTAGAGGATCACATAAAATACAGCAAGTTTCATGTAATGGGATACTTGAAAACAGAGAAGGTGATATCTGGAAAAAAACATGAAGAAATAAAGGCAAATAAAGTAGATTTACTTATTTATTTAATTTTCATCATTCATTTATTAGTATACATATACATATATGTATTGCTTCCATGTCGGTAGGTGTATCTGTGCATGCAATTCCTGTGGAGGCCAGGAGAGGGCATTAGATTCTCTGGAATTGGAGTTAAATATGATTGTTAGATATCATGTGGGTACTCAGAACTGAACCCTGGTCCTCTGCAAGAGTAGCAAGTATTCTTAATGATGGAATCATATTCCTAGTACCAAATGAAATATTTTTGAGGAACAGAAATATAATTTGCAAAAAAAAAAATAACATTCAGCATTTATCAAAAAAAAATCCTTTTGCAACAGATGGGCATTATTACAGAATACTACAATTGGTCACACACAGAGAATATGTGTAGAAGAGATGCCTAGCTCTAAGTGACCCATCTACACCTAAGGTTCATGGAACAGAGAAGAGCTCTCTCATGGCTAGAAAGAATACTAATGAATGCATCCCTCAATTCTTACCAGCAAAGAGTCTTTCTACAGCAGAGTGTTATGGACCCTGAAGGCCCAAACTAGCCAAGTATGGAGAGAGTAAGAGACTGTGGTGTGCACGCCTGGATAGGACTCTACATTAAATCCCACCCACAAAAGGCTCAAGAGGGGGTGGAAAGTTTGTAAGAGGCAGTGTTGGTGCATGAACATAAGGAAACGGATCTTCCAGGCCTCTGGGAACTTGTTCATATAAACTTTCAGCAATGTTGATAGCATGGACAAGACCCATGCAGACTCAAGTGGACAAAAACAAAGCATAGGACTGGGGAGATGGGCAGTGGGCCCCCAAGCTTAGCCAAAGAACTACTGGATGCCGATTACCACTTGGTGAGGAAGAGTTTATTTTCTTTAAGGTAGAGACTAGATAGGCTGACTAGACATCAGTGGACAAACTTGCACTGAGGGACATCTGGATATACTAAGTTGACTTGATATGCCTTAACCTATATGACCAAATGCATGAAATACAATGCAAGGGTATGGGGGAGTGCAGATGAGGGAAGAACTCTATATTCTTTTTTTTAAATTTTATTTATTTTTGTATGTGTATGAGAGTACTGTCTGCATGCAGGTTTGTACACCCGTGTCAAGAGGGTCTCGGATTCCCCTGGTACTAGAGTTCTCCTGGAATTGGAGTTACAGATGGTTCTTAGCCGCCATGTGGGTGCTGGGGATCAAACCCAGGTCCTCTGCAAGAGCAGTAGGTGCTCTTAACCGCTAGGCTATCTCTCCAGCCCCGAGAGAAGAACTCTAAATAAGTTGTATTGCATGAAATGCCCCCAAAATTCAATAAAAATATGTTAAATAGAAAAATTAACATATGAAAAAAATAAATGAAATGCATAGGAAAGAAATCACCAAATTGGAGGTGTAAAACCAAAAATGTAAATGCTGTCATTAAATGTGAAAGAACAAAACACTTCATTCAAAAAACAGTGGTTATAAAATGTAATTTATGGGCTGGAGAGATGGCCTAGCAGTTAAAAGCACCAACCGCTCTTACAGAGGACCCGGGTTTGATCCCCAGCACCCACATGGCGGCCAAGAACCATCTGAACATCCAATTCCAGGAGAACTCCAGTTCCAGGGGAATCTGAGACCCTCTTCTGACCTCTGCGGCATTGCACGACACGGGTGCACAAACTTGCATGCAGACAGAACATTCATACACATACAGAAATAAATAAAAATTAAAAAAAATTAAAAAATAAAATGTAATTTATAAGAACTTGCTATTGTGCTATTTCAGAGAAATATGCTTTTGATCCAATAATGCAAAAATGTTGAAAGTGAAAGGACAAGAAGATAAAAATCATGCAAACTCAGTATAACAGGGAGTCGGTGATTAAATATAAAACAAAATAGATTTTGAGGGAAGACATATTGCTTGATCAAAAGGTCAATTTGCTATTTTCAGAAGAATAAGTATACCAAAAAACATGATTATGATATATCTACATACACATATCAACCCCCCAATACACAAGTAAAATTAGAATTAAAACGGGAAGGCAAAATTTGATTCTAATAGTTGGGAAGGTCCCTGCTTTCCTTTCAGGAATAGATAGACAGATTAAATAGGAAGTTAGTATTTAGTACTAGTGAGAATATATAACATGATCACACATACACAATATCTGCCCTCCGAGGAAAAGAACGCACATTAAGAGTGTCCATGCCACATCCTATGGTAGCTGAAAACAAATTTCAAGACATTAAAAAACAATCTCTGAACCCATGCAAAAATCTTTAACTTGCTTAGCAGAATTAAATTGCAAAACCTTTGCTGAAACCTGGAGTTTCTCTGAAGTTTGGAAATTAAACAATTTCTTTCATGGGTCAAAGAAATTTGAGAGAAAATTTTTCTAAACTGACTAACAGTCAAAATAAATAGAGTAGGGTTTGTGACAAGAAACTGTAGCAGAAGAGAGATAAACACATAATTTTGAATGCTTTATTAGTTAGAAAGGTAGAAAGAAGAAGAGCTTGGTGATACATGTCTTTAATCCCAGCACCCCAGGCAGAGGTAGGCTCTGAGACTGCCTGATCTACATAGGGAGTTCCTGGCCCTCTGGAGTGGCAGGGAGACCTTGTCTAAACAAACAAACAAACAAACAAACAAACAACAAACACCCAAATCTTCAAACCAAAATACAACACAGAATTTAAAACAAAACAAACAACAAAAAAAAAGAATGGTAGAAAGATCCTAACCTATAAATCTATACTTCTATGTTTGGATTAAACTAGAATAAGAGAGAAAAAATGAGCAAACATTTCCCCTAGGTAAGATGGAGGAGAGGAGGTTGAGAGGGAAAGAAAGAGAAAGAGGCAAAGGAGGAAAAGTAGGAAATGGAAGAGGAGGAGAGGAAGGAAAAAAGGAAGAAAGAATGAAAAAGAAACTGCTAAGCAAAAATCAATAAAATAGAGACCATATAAAGAACAGGAAAATGGGCTGTGAAGATCACTCAGTGAGTAAATGAGTGCCATTCAGAATGAGAACCCAAGTTACAGTCACAGAAGCCAGGTAAATCTGGGTGTGTATGTGCCTATGTAACCCTAGCCTACCTAGAACTAGATGGGAAGCAGAGACAGGAGAACTCTCAGAAGGTTGCTGGCCATCTGTTCTGAAGCATGCAGTGTTGAACATCACAGCATCACAGCCTCAAATAACTTAGAAGTTGAGGACTGACACCTCAGGCTGACACAATACAGACATCAAACAGACACATACATACATATCTCCCATATACTTACAGAAATAAATATAAAAATCCACAAATTCTAGTTCAGGATTCTTTATATGGTCAAGATAAATGGTGGCCCTCCCTTCAGACAGAATTCACTAAAGATCATAAAATTTTTTAAAAGATATTCTTAACAACTAAATAAGGTAGAATGGATACATTTTGGAGCATGTAAAGCACCAAAATGGACTCAAAGAGATATGAATTCAAAGTGTATTTTACAAAGGTAAATTGAATTATAAATGAAAACTTTTCCCACAAAATGTAGCCTAGTCCCAAATTACTTTGTTGGCAAGTTTGATCAAACTCTGAAGAAATAGATTATATTCATCTTTAAAGGGAAATAATACTCAGAAAATAGAGGAGGAGTGCTTGCTAACCCGTTTAAGCCTGTATTATCCTGATGCCAAAGCCAGGAAATGACACCACAAAAAAGGGTCACTACGGGCTAATGATTCTTGCAGCACCCATGCAAAAGTCCTTTCCAAAATACTAGCAAATCAATTCAGCAGCATGTAAAACATTCTTCATTGTAACAAAGTGGGAGTTTATCTCACAAAGGCAAAATGAGTTTAGTATTAGAAGTCAAATGCTATCACAGTCCTCTCACATAAACAAATGACAAAATGCTTGATCATCTCAAAATATGCAGAAAAGCATTTGACTTAATTAAACACTCATTCAAGATAAAAATCTCATAACTAACTAGGAATAAGTAGGGAATTCTTCACCCTAAAATTCCCATAGCTAAGAAATCTTGCTAAGGAGTCCGGCAAGATGATTCAGGTGGTAAAGGTGCTTGCTGCTGAGTCTGCAGACCTAAGCTAAATCCTGGGTTACCCACAAGGTGGAAGCTCTGACAAGGTGTCCTCTGACCTCCATACAAGCACTGTGCTATCCCTGTTCCACCGAAACAAAAAGTAAGACAGAAATTTAAAATACTGATAAGTAGGTGCTAGAGAAATGGGTCTGTGCTTAAGGACACTGGCTGTTCTTGCGGACAACTCGGGTTCAGCTCTTGTTCTCTGCTCGCACAAGGCAGCTAAAAACTCTCCATAACTCCAGTTCCAGGTGATCCAATGCCCTCTCTTCACCTCCATGGACATTGTATGATACAGGTGCACTTATGTACATATGGCCAATACACTCAAGCACATCAAATAAAAATAATAAATACAATATTTTTAAAAAGTCTGGCCAGGCGTGATGGCGTACGCCTTTAATCCTAGCACTTGGGAGGCAGAAGCAGGTGGATCTCTGTGAGTTCAAGGCCAGCCTGGTCCACAGAGTGAGTTCCAGGCCATCTGGGGCTACAGAGAGACCCTGTCTCAAAAAGACAACAACAACAAAAAAGTCTGATCAGTAGTGTTATATTTAATGATAAAATGATGAATGTTTCCCCCATAAAATTAGAGCGAAGGCAGTGATGTTTTCTCTAGCCATTTTATTCAAGACTGGATCAGATATTCTGTCCAGTACAGTAAATCAAGCAAAATGTAAACATAATCATTTAGGGAAGAGCAAAACTGCTTTGACCAACAGATGATGTAATACTTTTGTGCATAAGATTCTAAGGAATCTATAAAAGTAATCTATTGAAACTAAAAAGCAATTTTCACCATAAAACAAGATATGTGGTCAATATAAAAATTGGTATGCATTGAAATATGTGAGCAAGGAAAAATCCAGAAATGAAATAAAAAAGAAAATTGACTTGCAATAGTATCAAAATCAAGACCATTGGGTTGTAGAGATGTCTCTGGAGGGCCTGAATTCAATTCCTAGCACCGATGTGAGGAGGCTCTCAACTTCCTGGAAGTCTAGTTCTGGGGGATCTGATCCCCTTTTCTGGTGTCTCCAGGTGCTGTATGCACACCCACAACATCTCTCAGCATATCCATATAATTCAAAAATAAGAATAGAAAGTAAATAAATCCCAGGAAAATTGCCAGTAGATTTAATAGGGAAAAGGATGTGAAACTGTAAAATGGTGTTAAGAACTGGAGGAGGCCCAGATAAATCAGAGATATACAAAATTAATGGATTGAAAGATCCAATATTTTTGAGAAGGCATTTTCCCCATAATTTCTATAGATTCAACACGACTCCTATCAAAATCTCAGCAGGCTTTTATCATTGGTATTGACAAGCCAATCTTAAACACAAGAGACCTGGAATAGCCAAAGTAATTTTGAGAGAATAATGTTAGCAGACTTGATTTATCATCTCAAAACTTATGAGAAGCCTGGAGAGATCAAGGGAATGTAGTCTTGGTGCAGGACAGACATGCTCATCAGAGCTTTCCACTCATGACTGTTTTTTGCCCAAGAAATTTTTATGACTTCTGGTACACTGATATATTAAACAGATATACAAGTCAAACACTTATTGAAAAGCATTTTAAAGAAATTGATTTTAAAACGATTCATTGTTCTACCTATATTTTACCATATATTATTAATAAATGTGAATTTGCATATTAATGGGATGGGTGTGTTAGTGTTTTTATATAAAGAATTAAACCTTGGCTGAATATTTGATAGAGTAGGACATATCTTCAAAGATTTTCAGAGATGGTTGGTATGTGGATTTTATGATTATCAATACAAAGAATGTCACTTTGTGGAAATACTTACTACAAGATAGCAGAAGTAGGTTTAAGACCATCAGAAATTGTTGGAAATTCTGTTCTAATTCCAAGTCGAATTCACTTGATGATTTTTTATGAAACTTAAGACCCAATACAAAGACAATTTTAAAATCAACTATTTTAATAGAATATAATCCAAGGATTTATAAATGTAGGAAAATATTATATCTGCTTTGTAATG
Source organism: Rhizomys pruinosus (assembly GCA_009823505.1). NCBI lineage: Eukaryota > Metazoa > Chordata > Mammalia > Rodentia > Spalacidae > Rhizomys > Rhizomys pruinosus. Next base: position 269,117 of record VZQC01013482.1, read on the forward strand.
AAACCATTTTGTTCCATAACAGAATAAAACTTTGTGCAGTAAAATCACTGTAATAAGCAACATGCATTATGCTTGAATCTAAGCCAAGGTGTTTGTTTTGGCATTGGGTGGTGTGATGGTTGATACAGTGTGATGTGACCGTGTTGTATGTTCAGGACCAAGGAAGGCTGCAGTGACACTACATCATGCAGCACAGGCAAATAATAACAGAAGCACCCTCAAATATATTATGCTTTTGATTTTCAATCAAGTTTTGGTCATCACATGTTCAGAAACTTTTTAATATTGCCAAATCTTCTGTGATTCTCATATTCATATGGTTCTGTGACCCATATAGATCATGAGGAAGGAAGATAAAAAATACACACTCAAAGTTATTCAGCTGATTTTGGACAAGATGCCAAGACATCTTTCGGAGTAGGTTAGCCTACCCAGAAACAAATGGTTAATCATGTGGAAAAAATAATAAGGCCCTTGAAACATACCATACACAATATTTAACTTAAAATAGGTCACATAAAGCCGGGCATGGTGGCACAAGCCTTTAATCATAGAACTTGGGAGGCAGAGATAGGCAAATCTTTGTGAGTTCAAGGCCAGCCTGGTCTACAGAGTGAGTTCAAGGACAGCTGGGGCTAGAGGGAAACCCTGTCTTGAAAAGACAGGGGCTACAGGGAGACCCTGTCTTGAAAAGACCAAAAATAAAATAAAATAAAATAAAATAAAATAAAATAAAATAAAATAAAATAGGTCATGTCCTTAACTATAAAGCTAAATTATGAAACCTTAAAGCACACAAACTGCTAGAAAATATTCTTGTATTTCTATGTTCTTTGGTCAGCCAAAGCCAACATAAATAGAAGGCCCAGAGTAAGAACTATAAAAGTGTGATAAATTGGGCTTTACCAAATTTAAAATGTTTTTGCTTTTGCTGGACGTGGTGGCATGCACCTTTAATCCTAGCACTTGGGAGGCAGAGGCAGGCAGATCTTTGTGAGTTCAAGGCCAGCCTGGTCTACAATAGTGAGTTCCAGGACAGCTGGAGCTACAGGGAGACCCTGTCTCAAAAAAAAAAAAACCCCAAAAATAAATGTTTTTGCTTTTAACAAGACCCTGTCAAGACAACGGACCCTTTGGAAAACAGTTTCTTAAAAGTTAAACACACTTTTTAACTTTCAATCCATTAACTCCATGCCTAAGTATCTGTCCAGAAGAAGTGAAAATACATATCCAAACAAACACTTGTACATGAGTGTTCCTAACAACATTACACATATTCCCAAACTGGAAACTATTCGTCTGTATCTACCAAATAGTGAACAGATAACTAAATTGCAGCATATCCATACGACGTTAACTACTTCAGCTGTTTAAAAGGCCAAACTATGAGGTTTTCACTTTTAAAGACATTTTAGGCCAGGCTTGGTGCCACATACCTGCAATACCAACACTTGGGAGGTAAAGGTAGGAAGGTCAGGAGTTCAAGGCCAGCCCAGGGACCCTCATGAGGAAGAAATGACTTCTGACAAGTTGTTGTCTGACCCCCACATACGTATTGAGGCACACATGTGATCTCTCCAGTAAATAAGTAAATGTTAAATAAAGGTCAAAGTACTAACACACAAGACAGATATGAACTTTAAAAATATCCTACTAAGTGAAAGAAATAAGAAACAAAAGATACTATGGTTATTTACATGAAAATTCAAAGAAATAACGTTATGTTCAAAAAGCATCTCAAGAGATTACAGGGTTTGATCACAAATGAGAATGTGAAACATTTTATACTGATAAAATAATTGTGGTAATTATTGGAAACTATATACATTTACTAAAAATCTCCAAACTCTATGCATCCTTTAATGAAGCTGGGGATTTATTGATTATACACCAGGTGCTGAGCACTGCTGGGGATTTATGGAATAATGGTGAGTGAGTCCTGGGTTTCTACTTGTCATAAATAATGGGCAGAGAGGCAGGTAATCAACAGTTGTGAAGAGTACTTGTTGCTCTTGCAGAGGATCGAACATAGTTCCCAGCACCCATGTAGGGTGGCTCTCAACCAACTGTTTAACTCCAGCTCCAGGGGATATGACATCCTCTTCTGAACTCTGTAGGTACATGCATCTACTCTTACACACACATATACACATAATTAAAAATAAAATAAACTATAACAAGAAAATAAATGTTGATTAAATTAACATATAAAGGACTAATTGATTATCTGTGGGCTCCGGCCTGAGTAGCTAATCCTACCTGGCTCCCTTGATCATATATTAGAGATGTAAATATACTGAGCAGCCTTAGGGTATTACATGAAGAGACAACATCTTGGGGAAAAAATGTGCAGTTCAAGTGCAACATTAGGAAAATTCTGAAAAAAATAGATGCGCATGAATTCTGTAATAATTAAAAGCTGATGGGCCGGGCAAGGTGGCGCACGCCTTTAATCCTAGCGCTTGGGAGGCAGAGGCAGGCGGATCTTTGTGAGTTCAAGGCCAGCCTGGTCTACAGAGTAAGTTCCAGGACAGCTGGGGCTACAGGGAGACCCTGTCTCGAAAAGACCAAAAAAAAAAAAAAAAAAGCTGAGTTTCATAGAACTTGGACTTCCAGGTGTGTGACAGTGCACTGTGGTGAGAAGAACTGAAAATCAGGGTCTGTGCACCACTCCCTAGTAAGTATCCCTTTTTAGTGAAATTCTCTGTCATTGATTCTCCTCATAAATTTCTAATTTTAAAGAGTTACAGAGATAATAATGACCATAATACTCACACACTGCCAAGCATGTGTCAAGCTGTAGTCTAAGTGTGCTAAACAAATGTGGTATTTAATACATTTACTCTGTCCAAGTACACTTTATGCTGCAATAGTGTACATCATTAGAAGATGCTTCCCATATAATTATTGTTAGAAAAAGGATTTCTACTAAAATATCACTGCACAAAAGAGGGAACAGAAGCACAGAGATTGTCTTGGCACATGTCAGGTAGTTACTAAGATGAAGGATTTGAAGTACACACTTTAAAATTTTGACCTCTGAGATCTTATGTTTTAAGAGTGTGCTATTTGGGAGAGAAACAGGCCAATGAGTCAAATGACTCTGCAATTTGGAATTTAAGAGGTGTTTAAAGCAAGAATAAATTGCCTAAAAGTCAATGAATTGCCCTAGTTAAAGAAGGGAAATACATTATACAGAGAGAAGTTTTAAACATTTCTTTATTTTTAATTTTTTATTTATTTTGTATGTGTATGAATGTACTGTCTGCATGCACGTTTGTGCACCCATGTCGTGCAATGCCGCAGAAGTCAGAAGAGGGTGTCAGATTCCCCTGGAATTGGAGTTAAAGAAGGTTCTCAGCTGCCATGTGGGTGCTGGGGATCAAACCCGGGTCCTCTGCAAGAGCAGTCGGTGATCTTAACCGCTAGGCCATCTCTCCAGCCCCTTAAAAATGTCTTAATCTTAGAAGACTGAAGAGTTGGCCAGCCTTATTTCTCTCTTTCAGACCTCATCATCCATAAAACCTTCTCTGACCAGTGTATCAATAGTCACCCACCATACCAAGTGATACATCGTTGCCCCATTCTGAACCCAGAGAAGACACTACATTTGAGTTCTGCAAAGATTAGCATAGGGAACTCACCTTTTCCTGGTAGGAAGTTTCTTTCAGGGAATTGTGATTTGGCCTAGATGCTAGCCCTATCCAGAGATTTTTGAGGATACCTTTGAGGTTCTCTTCTACCTTGAATTTTGGAATCGGATCCCTTGGAACTGGAGTTTCTGATGGTTGTTTGCTGCTATGTGGGTGCAGGGCTTCAAACCAGGGACCTCAGCAAGAGCAGCCAGTCCTCTTAACTGAACCATCTCTCCAGACACAAATTTTTGCTCTTAATTAGAATCCATAGTATACATCCTGAGACCCACTTTTAGAAAGCAGGAGCCAGAGAAGAAAGAAGTTTTCCTAGGATAGATTTCTAATAATTAAATACAACATTGTATATGTGAATTAACTCTATACACAGGACCTGTTTATATCTCTATGAGATAATAATGCTCCACTTGAGATGGTAAATCCATCTATTTTCTTCTCATTAACAAAGCAAACAACTTTCAATTTAGAATAATTGTCATTCCCTTTGACACATATTTTTGTAATATAATAAATATAATAAAATAAATGAAAAGACAGAATGAAAATTTTCTATAAATGTTATGGTTTTGAGTCAGTTATTTAAAGGAATAGATAATCTAGAATTGTGGAAATGTAATAGGGATGAGCCTATGTTTCACCTTATAAAACTCTGTCCTCAGGCTTCAGTTGAGGAATCACAGCTTGTTAAGCTTCCAAGAAACATGAAATTAATTTGAACGTGCGGTCATCTGTATGAAGAGTGCATTAGCTAACAATATCAAGCTCACTTATGTCAGATCCAGTAACCTCAGATAGACAGGAAACTTTAACTGTGGCACAGAGAAGAAGTAGCAAAGGTCCTATGACTTGGAATATCAATTTCAAACTATTGAAAATCAAAAATAAATTAAAAATACTGAAAGGAACCAGGGAAAAGGTTCTTCTAACTTGCTCTAGAACAACATCAGCAAAAAAAAGCTAAGAATTGCATCTGACCTCTTCAGAAACCTTTCAAACAGATGTTAGAGTGAAATATTTAAAATGTTGAGTCCCAAACCCCACAAGACTATTAGAATTCTTTCATGCTTCAGATGTGAAGGTAAAAAATAAAATAAAGACATTGAAAGAATCTGTTGTCTGTGGTCTGCCTTTCAAGGATTGTTAAAAGATCTTTGGAGAGAAGAAAAACAGTTTTAGCTGAAAATTGGGTCTATAGAAGGAAGAAAAAGCACTGAGAAAGAAATAGGTTGTTACCTATAAAATAAAATATAAAATAAAAATAAAATATATAAAGTATAAAATAAAATATAAAATAAAATAAAAATGTATATTAAAAAAAAACTGGTTTTTTGCCGGGCGTGGTGGCACACGCCTTTAGTCCTAGCACTTGGGAGGCAGAGGCAGGTGGATCTTTGTGAGTTCAAGGCCAGCCTGGTCTACAGAGTGAGTTCCAGGACAGCTGGGGCTACAGGGAGACCCTGTCTCGAAAAGACCAAAATAAATAAATAAATAAATAAATAGGTAAATAAATAAATAAATGAATAAAATAAAAACCCTTGTTTTCAAATTCTTTATTGATGTAATAAGTGGCAGTTTGTTCAGAATAATAAGAGCAAAAATGCATTTAATAAACTGTGCATATAAAATGTGATTACATGTAAATCAAATGAATGACATCAATGATGCGAGTGAGAAGGATCAATTAATGTTTGTACATACATTGGCTGTATATATTAGAAAAGAAGACATAAAATCAACCCTGTCAACTTCCACCTGAGGAAACTAGAAAAAGCAAATCAATGTGAAGTAAACAGAAAGTAAGAATTTTTAAAAATCAGGGAAGAAGGGGCTGTAGAGATGGCTCAGAGACAGAGCACTGGCTGCTTTTGCAGAGGATCTGGAGTTGGTTCCTAGTACCCATTTGGTGGCTAATAACTGTCTTTAACTACAGTTCCAGGGGATTGGGTACTCTCTTTTGGATTCCACGGGTATTGTATAGTATAGGTGCATTTAACATATACCCAGGAAAAATATTCATGCCTAAAATAACATGAAACCTAACAAACCTGTATAAGTTGTATTCAAGGAAAGCTACAAAATCTGATGAACAAAATAAATAAAAACTAGGAAAATATTCATGTTCCTGGATAGAAAGACAATATTGTTCAGAGTAAATTTTCCCATCTTGTGCTGTAGATTTAATGCAATAGAAATAAAATTTTTGGCAAATTATTTTGCAGACATCAATAAATTCATTCCAAAGGTAATGTGGAAATGCAAAAGACCCAGAATAGCTAAGACAGAAGAACAGAGAAAAACAAAGCGGGAGTTCAGCACTGTCTGACCACAAGACTTACCATAAGGCTATGGACTACAAGAAAGAGTGGTAATTCTTTAAAATTGGACATGGAGGTCAAAGGTGGAGAATAGAGTGTCAATAAGCAGTCACACATAAACATAGTGCCTGAACAAAACAGTAAAGACATAGAAATGTGCAGATGGCCTTTTCAACGATTCTCAAAGAAATGGAGACCTGAATGTACAAGAAAAGAATCTAGACACAGACATATAACTTTCATAAAATTAACTCAAAATAGATCATTGATCAAAGTTAAAGTTACAATAATATAAAATCAGGAGAAGCCAGCAATAGAAGAATGTGCAGATGATAGATGACCACGGGCTTGGCAGTCAGCCTTGGCAACATCCCTTGCCCCATACCCAAGGCTTTTTAGATATAGCATCAACAGAGCCTTAAAAGAAATAATTGATAAGCTGGGGTTCATTAAAATTTAATGTTTTTCTGCTCTGAGAAAAATACTGTCAAGAGAATAACAAGAGAAGAAACAAGCAGAAAAAAATATTTGCAAATGATATTGTAAAGTACTATTATTTAGAACAGAGGCTAAATAAAGAATCAGAACTTATTCCAAAACTGAAAGATAAGAAAACCACAAACCTGATTAAAAATAAACAAATGATGAGGCTAGAGAGATGGCTCAGCAGTTAAAAGCTGCTCTAGCAGAGAACATGGTTCTGTTCCCAGCCCCCACAAGCTGGATTGAAACCTTCTGTAACTCCAATTGCAGGGGATTGTATGCCATTCTGACTTCTATAGCATTGCAGATGTGCTGGATAGCTGTAGTGTCAACTTGATAAACCTGGGTTAAGGGAGCCTCGATTGGGAAATTTCCCCACTGGACTGGCCTGTGGAGTAATCTCTTGATTGTGGAGTGATATGGGAAGGCCCAGCCTACTATGGGCAGTGCCACCTCTGGGCAGGTTGTTATGTACAGTATAAGAAAGCAAGCTGACATGAGCCAGGGGAGAAAGCCAATAAGTAGCATTCCTCCATGGCCTGTGCCTCAGGTTCCTGCCCTGAATTCCTATGTTAAGCTCCCTCAATGATGAACTGTGACCCAGGAGATGTGAACCAAATAAACCTTTTTCTCTCCAAGTTGGCTTTGGTCAGAGTGTTTTGTCACAGCAATTGAACAGAAACCAGAACAGCAGGACATGAGTAAACGTACATACATGCAGCCCAAACACATATGATAAAAATAAATTAAAAAATTAAAATTAAATAAAAATTAAAAAATTTAAAATAATCTTGAACATACTCACTGAAGATGATACACTGATTGACAAACACACAAAGAGATGTGTCCTAATATATTTCATCTTGGAAATGCAGATTAAACAATATGATACTGCTGCACACTTGACAGAATGGCCAAAATATGGATCGCTGACAGCAAATTTTGACAAGGATTTAAAGCAGCGGAGACATTCATTCAAGGCTGGTGGGAATCCAAGTAGTGACCACTGGCTTCTTAGACATCTTATCAGTGTTCAGAACAGCACTGTACCCCTGGGTATTTACCTAAATAAATTAAAAGCTTACATGTCTACCAATAAAGCTGCATGTGGATATTTATAGAAGCTTTATTGAAAATAAGTAAAATTTGGGTAATCAAAATGTCAAAGATGAAACTTGATTGAGCACTAAAATGCAATGAGCTCTTGTGTCATGGAAGGCGTGGAGTTTCCTTAAGTGGGTCCTATTGAGTGACAGAAGTCAGTCCTCAAGTTAGCATGATTGAACACATATGGCATTCTGGAAAAGAAGGACCTTTACAGACAGTAAAAGATCAACTGAGACCATGGTTTTAGTGGAAAAGGAAGGCAGTAGGTAGAGCATAGGGGATTTTTATGTTTAACTCTTCACCATGATATTGTAATACTGGGTAACAGACCCTGTATATTCATTCTAAGCCTTTTCAACGTATAAGATCAAGAATAAACCCTAGTCCTAACTGTGCCATTTGAAGATGATGTTTCAATGTAGTTTTTAAAATATTTTTATTTATTTTTGTATGTGTATGGATGTACTGTCTGCATGTAGGTTTGTGCACCCGTGTCATGAAATGCCGCGGAGGTCAGAAGAGGATCTCGGATTCCCCTGGAACTGGAGTTCTCCTGGAATTGGAGTTGTAGACGGTTCTTAGCCGCCATGTGGGTGCTGGGGCTCGAACCTGGGTCCTCTGCAAGAGCAGTCGGTGCTCTTAACCACTAGGCTATCTCTCCAGCCCCTCAATGTAGTTTTAACAATTAAAACAAATGTTGAGGGAGATTAAGGGAGAGTAAAGGGGTACTCTCTGTACCATCCTCTTGGTTTTAATGTAAAACTAAAACTGTTCTCTAAACAATGCAGTACTTTTTTAAAATTTTTAATTGAGCTTTTATACATTTCATGTAACAGTTCTTTATCAAATTTAGACCCCTGTCCCCCATTCATTCACCTGTTCCTCACCCCACAGAACCTCATATATTCTGCCATACATGTTAAGTCCTATACTCTCAAGCATTTGAACCTGGATGTCCTTCAGTGCAAGTTCATCCACTGGTCTAGTCAGTCTATTCAGAGATCTTAAGGAAGGTCTGCTCTCCCTCGCCCAGTAGTAATCAGTCTCCCAAAGTTCCCAGGCTAGGGCTGCCTTCATCTGGTTTCCCTCCTTCCACTCTAGGCCCTTGTCTGATTGAGTTGGCATGGGTTCTGTGCTCAAAGCCACCATTGTTGCATGTTCACATGTTTAAGCTTCCAGTGGCCTGAAAGCCTCTGTTTCCTTAAGTTTGGGGACCAACCTTGGGTCTTATAATCCTTTAAAACCTCTTCCAAAATGTGCCCTGAACCACGGATGGGTGAGGTTTAATATAGGATTCCTATCCAAAGACACACACTCTGCAGTCTCTAAAACTTAGCCAGTTGTGGTCTTCTGTGTACATTGTACCCTGTTTTATACGGGCATTTTACTGGTGAGAGTTGAGAGACACACTAGTATTCTCTCTACCCCTGTTCTGATATGTTCTATGAGCCTTAGGTGTAGAGGTTCCATTGTAGATGGGTCACATAGGGGTAGGCATCTCTCAAACATATATTCTCTGTGTGACCAGTTGTGGAACTCTGCATAGCCTCTCTCTGCTGTCAAAAAGAAGCTTCTTTGATGAGTGGTGTATGGTATACTTGTCTGTAAATATATGGATCCATATTTAACATATAGTAAGAGATTTCATTTGTGTACATCAATGGAGCATGAACTGGCAGGGAAGTCTTCGACCTGAAGTCTAACTCTTATGAGGATACTATCCAAGTTGCTAAAGGAGAGAATCAATGGTCCTACTCAGCCCTAAAGCCTAATAACCATAACTACTGGCACAGCAAATTACCTCAATTGGTGCAGTAACAGCACTGTTATCTAGGAGGTAATCAACAGCTATCTAATTGTACTTAAAGCCCTCTGGAAGTGAACTCATGGTTGCCACTGTAAACTCAGCTGAATACACATAGTTGGAGATGTCATAGATCCTATATAAAACCCTATCTCTATTATATCTCTAGACAGTTAAAAAAGGCAGTTTTATAAATACCAATACATAATAAATGTTTGCAGAAATGAAGAAATATTTAAATAAGAGTGAATTTTCTGCAACAAAATAAAATATTGATAAATTAAAACTATTTCCAAGTATTCTTCATCACTTTATTTGCCTTAATGGTATATTTATGGTTATTTAAGCAGTTCTCTTAATATCTGTACTGGAAGCTTCTATTTATAATAGCAAATAATTATGAAGTGTCATCTACGAGAAACACATGTCTCACTGTACAAATATTTTCTTGTAAGACACAGACTTGCCATCACGGAACTTAAACTACCAAGAAGAAATGTAAAATAAGGGGCTAGAGAGATAGCCTAGCAGTTAAGAGCACCGACTGCTCTTGCAGGGGACCTGGGTTCAATCCCCAGCACCCATATGGCAGCTGAAAACCATCTTTGACTCCAGTTCCAGGGGAATCCAACACCCTCTTCTGACCTCCGTGGCATTGCACGACATGGGTGCATCAACATACATGCAGACAATACATTCATACACATATGAAAATAAATTAAAAACATTAAAAAAAAGAAATGTAAAATAAGCAACTCATATGTACACTAACTTAATTGTTATGTGATGAACACTTTGAAGGCACAAATGGAGCTCATAAGGAGAGAGTGACAAGAGCAAGTGTAACAGAACCATTAGGGGGCAATTAAGTAACTCCAGCCAGAATGACTTTATCATTTAATCTTCCAAACAATCTCTAGGCCTTGAGGCAATGTGGAAACTTGGAGGTCATAGTTATATTATTAATTATGGTAATACACTTATAAAATGCATAGTTTCCAATGATTTTATATAATGAAGTTATGTTAAGCATAAGGGCAATAATTCCCGGATAGTGGTGTTCTCACTGTTCAAGAAATAAACAAAACTGTATTTCCCTGAAATAAACTTACACTTCTTCCTTTATAATATGACTAAATGCTTGAGCTTTCACTGTTGGGCATAATTTATGTCATATACTATTTTGCACATATTCTGACAGTACTGAAGCAAAAAAAAAAAAGGCACGTTTAATGTTAGTAAAATCTGGGACTGCCTATGTGGTGTTTCTGCTGGCAAGGACTGTCTGACCTGTCAACTATGAGTCATCTTCCCCTTGTGGGCATGTCCAGTGGCTGGAAGCCTGACTCTGTCAACTGGAGTGGCAAAAGTCTATACATACCTTCTAAATGGAGATTAAAAGTCATAAATACAACATTTTTCATTCGAGGAAATGTGGGATATATGAAACCCAAAAGGATGAAGTTTTAGGAGTTCAAAATTGATTCAGCTTCAGATTTATGGCATAGAGAATAAGATGACAAAGTTCATTGGGGCAATTACACGCTCACAGGAAACAAGGGAACTTTAGGTTTGCTTCTTCTCAGGAACTTCAGTGGCCTCTATGACTCTAAAATCAGTGTGCAGTCCTTAGTGGAGCTGAATGAGTCACTATAAATTTTAGGTCCTTGTGATATGTGTGTTTCTCCACTTACACAACTCATCAATGAAGCCAGATTAGTGTGTAGGTTCCATGGTGACACAGAAAAGGGAAGCCGAAAGGTCCTGGTGTTAGAATTGGCCTGGTTGGACTTTGGAACCCATTCTAACCACCTTGCAGGTATGGGCTTGAAGTGTTTACTTCTGTCTTTTCTAAGCCTCACTTTCCTAGGTTTAGTGAGTGATTTACAGAAACATAGGTATTTGATATCTAGTGATGCTTAATAAAGGTTGAAAACCTATTTTGATACTGAATATTCTTAATCACCTATAAATTATCATAGATTTTTTTTTAAAATTCTAGACTCTTCCTAAAATCCTGGATAAGTTAGCACCAGCATTCACCATGAGCAGCTGCAGCTTTCTCGTGGAGAAATCCAGAGCCTCCACGGCCAGGGTGGTGGTGTGGAGAGAGATGGGCGTGTCCAGAAGCTACACCATGGAAAGCAGCTATTGTGGCTGCAACCAGGGACCCTATCAGGTATGTAAGGCTACAGCCCCTCCTGCCAATTTTTGCCCAGGAGCAGAACACAGAAATGGGGAACAATAACAGACCCTCCATTCTGCTTTATCCACTGCTAGGGGTAGAAGGCTTCAAGCTGAGTCTGGCTCTGCTTCTTTGCTCTGTAGAACTGGTTTGATGATGGTCTTCAGCAGAATCTCTGTTGATCCTGGAAGTAATGTGTGCATGTCTTCCATTGTAGCTCCTCAATCAGCTGTCCTCAGCAGCACGCAGCAGGGAGCCTCTGACATGTTCTCTGAGCTTTTACAGAGCCTCTGTCTAACTGAGTTTTATATGCATTTAAATATCTTTTGCAACAGCTGAGCTGGCCCCATATACATCACAAAGGACACAGGTCTACAGATATTGTCTCAAATATTTTTGAATTGTGTTTGTCCTCTGTGCCAACATAAACCAGCAGCTCTTTGCGCTACCCTCACTGTCACCAGAGTGCAGGTTGGTGTGTGTGTACAGTGCGTCTTCCACGATTAGTGGGTTTGGGACTCATGTGCTAGCGTTGAGGGAAGGCACTCTCATATAAATCATGTCCTTTCTACAGCTCTATTAACTGTGTGAGCAGCTGGATAGCTGATGCAGTCGGCTGCTCTGGCTGCTCTTCCCACTCTCCCATGGAGAAACATAAATAAAGGACACTGTGACAGTGCCAGAGTAATAGACTCTTTTAAATTTCTTAGGCCAGATGACAGACTACTCCTTGGTGAATTCTATTCAACCCCAAGAATCCCTGGACCCCACCAGCATTAGGTTCATTGTTCATTGGCTTTGATACTCTCCTGGAGTGGCCAGGAAGCACTTGGTGTCTGTGTGATCCTGAGCTTGTAGAAATCTCCTAATGCTCGAAGGGGGTTAACGAGTGAGTGCCAGGTGCTGAGCACTGTCTGTTTTCCCACCTGGTCCAAGAGATTTTTCACACAAAACTACTGAACGACTTATTTTGACTCATTAATTCTCTCTGGTAATTACTATAAAGTGTTGCTTCAAAGAATTATTTTGTGACTAGATTAATGTTATTAGACTACATGAATGTCATTTACTCATGCTAATATAGATATAGAATAGGAAGAGGTACTGTTGTTGAATTGGCATCCAAAGACTTCATTCCTCCTTTTATCAAGAGGGATAAAAGCCAATTACCTCTACCAGTCTATATGCTTGCCAAATCTAATGAAGATATTAACAAGCTTCATCTCCTTTCTATGGAACAAAAGTTCTGTACATGCATGTATGATTGGAGGCATTCTGTTAGGACAGCACTTCATCCTATTGGCAGTCAAAACATATGGGACTAGAAAAAAAAAGCCTATAGTATTGTAATCCTATGAACTTTCTTCTCTTGCTGTATGCCTTTTTATGGAAAAGGATGTCATTTGCTTCAAAGGCATCCCATGCAGCCTTTTGCAATTTATTGCACTGGTGACTTTTATTGATTTTGTTTATCCGAGCATCAATTCATACTAACATCCTCTTGTTTCATTAGTATTGATACTACTCATGACACATCACTTGACACTCAAAGGCCTTTGTAGCTGTTTGAAAACTGAATGGTCTTCTCTAGATCTCTGTTTTCCATGCAGCAAATGTAATGGAGGTTAGGAGTGACAAAGGATGAAAAGACTCAACCAATGGGATGTTTTTCAGGCACAGACTCAACAAATATCCTGTGAAATTTTCTGCATTTTTTTTGTAGGATGAAAGAGAGAGAGAGAGAGAGAGAGAGAGAGAGAGAGAGAGAGAGTTGGCAACAAAAAACTCTAACTGGGCCAGACCTAGGTTTGGTTTCAAGGTCTCCTTCTCTGTATGAAACACCTCTATGAATGGATTGATTTTCTCCTTCCCTTTGTTTTCCCGTCTTTCCAAATACCATGGAATACTGAACAGAATTACAGACAGTGAGCAGTGGTAGGTGAATAATTCTGCATATGGGAGGGTCGGAAGGAGGCTAGCCCAGAGTAGGGTGTTTGGGTGATTTCTGTTTGAGGCAAATCATTAAGTCTATGAGCTATAAAGCAGTCTAGAAATTTCTACCTTGAACATATTGCAAATTATTTTTTTTACACTGGGAAGCTGAATCCCAGTTGCTTTGAGGTTATTATTCTAAGGTCATCTTTCCATTTTTTGTTTAGCATTACCATTTATCCAAAAGATTGAGAATACTTAAATACACCCACGAGGGGCATTCTTTCCTTCCTTCATAAGAATATAAATATTTTTGCAGTTTCTCTGGTTAACGTGGCTTTAAAGCAGTTCCAATCATTTCTCCCCCAACACACTAAGTGCCTGATTTGTTAGTAGTGAAATGAAATATCATTTCTTACAGTGACATTTATGTTGGAACTACATTAAAGAACATAAGCTATTACCTTCAGATAATTATTATTAATATGATATTTTCTCTTCTATTTTCCAGTCTATAGTTGGCTATTAAATAAAAGCCCTTGCTTGTATTTCTTTTGGATAGAGGCTCTGCTGCTAGTCATAGACTTAGATGCATAATTTGTATTTATGGGGGAAGTCCCACCCACTGAGAGATTTACTTTACCTGTTGAGCACTGGCCCAAAACTATGAAAGCTGCTAGCGGGGAAAGGGAAATGGAATCATGCAGCCTTTAGGGCCTCATTTCTTATAGACATCCAGTTGATGTGGACAGCTGTGTTCTTCAGACTGAGCGTTTGTGAGCTGGGGTCACATATACAGTGTGCTTATACATACAAAGGCATATGGCTGTGTCCCATGGGCTGCAGAAAGTGTTGTGAGTACTCCCACCCAAGCAGGTCTTTGACTTACTTCTTGGCAACACTGTGGATTGGTAAAGTGGCTACATAATCTTAGAGAGAAAACAGAAGATGGGTGACTCCGCTGAGGTTTGAAGAGCGATGAGCTGATATTTAAATCCAATTCCCATGGAATATCTGTTTTGTGTTGTGGACCCTTCATGCAATCCATCTTTTCTAGCACCCACAGAGGGGTCTCTCAATAACCTCAATCTATTTAAGTCATGATACTGCCCATAATCCATCTATTGTGTGATTTTTCCTCGGGAAATATAAACAAAGCCTATTCACCCCAGATCTGACACTGAAAATAGACCAAAGAGACAGAGTTTGTAGTGGAGAACCAAACTGTTGGATTTTCTTTCAGAAATATGTTACTTAGAAGTGCACGGGTGGTTCCATACACTTGGTCATAGCACCGAAAATTTCCACCCCAGCATGGATGATGATCTCCCCTTTTTTCTTGACCTTCTACCTCCAATATGTACTCTTCCATCTCCTAAGACCAAGTCAGCTAAGCAGAATTACATGTGGGAAGGAGTGCATGGCTATAATTACAGGGGAGGGTCTGGTGCCTTCCTCCTACTTCTGCAAAAGAATGTCAATGGCCCTGACCTTGTGACTGTCCTGTGCTGCTATGATTAGGATGGCAACAGGCCAAATGATAGCATTTCACAAGACTCTCCACACATCTTGATTTTATCTAAGTAACATATAACTGTTTACCATTATGTTAAGACCCTTTACAATCTCTTGATTTTTTTAAATACTTGACACTCCAGTATAGAATAGGGATTAACTTGTATAGTGACAATATAAATACATGAATAAACAATGAATAACACTATGTAGGTGGATACATGATTATCTTTATTTACCTGGATAATTAACAAACAGGAACTCACTGTGGTCCAAATGTAAGCAGAAGTCATTGTAAAAATGGAGATTTTGAGAATTGCTGCAGGGCCTGGAGTGGAAAGTATGTGGGTGGGAGAGGGGAAGGCAGAGAAACCAGAGCCCAGACCTCTCAGACCTGTCATTATTTGTATGATTTGAGAGCACCTAATGGATTCTTTCCCAGAATAAAGTGACTCTTGTCCAGGTGTACAATTTCTCATGGCCACATTCTAACAACAGATGGTGATTAGGCAGAAAGACTTCCATCTGTGTATGAGGTAGATACTGTGGCCCACACCCTGGGTCCCCTCTTTAGACTCAGTCCCTTATTTCCTCTGGCTTCTATAGATAAATTGGTCACAATGTATAACTTATAGCTAAAGGAAGCTTCCAGCTGCCTTTTCCTCTTTTAGGGCAGATGTAGCCAATGGTTAGTAGAGGTGGACAAAGGCCTGGCCTCCTGACCTCTTTGGGGTCCAAAGGACCTGACTAGCTCTCGAGCTTTCTGCAGAATCAGCTGGGAACCTGGTTGGATCCTTAGCTAGAGCTGATTTCCCCTCTGCCCAACTCTGCTTTCTCACTACTCACAGGTGTTCCAGGGAGCATTCCCCAAATCCTCTGCATGCAGTTCTCTGAGTCTCAGAAGATGTTTCTTGGGAATACAACTTATAACAGTGTTTCAAAAAGGCTTAGAATAGAGTAGAATACATACATATTGGACCTAAATACACTGCTGAAGATGCTTTGACAGGGATAAATTCATAGGAAATTATATGGTCTAAACTCAAGATCCAAGGCTCCCGTGGTCCTTCATTAATACTCAACTGGTCTTAGTTGGTTAGGGTGTGAGCCCTCTGTTTAGACTAGAGACTGTGCCTGGTTGCAGGGTTTCTTGGGGTGGTACAGAATGGAGGCTGGGTAGTCTGGCACTGGTGATGTATGAATGTAATGCCAGTATTCAAGATGTGGGGGAAGGGGGTCACACTATGTAGGGAAAGTGGAGGCTGGCCATATTGTTTTAATTTTGTGTGGTTACCATGACTAATGGCCATAGACTTGGCAGCTAAAGCAACGTATATGTGTTCTTTCATGGTTCTGAAGGTCAGAAGCCTCAAGTCGACATGTTGGAAAGACTACCTTCTATCTTGGGCTGGATTAGAGAAGTTGTCCCATGCTTTCCTCTTGGCTGCTGGTATTGCAGAAATCCATTATGTTCCTGGGCTTGTTACCTGATAGCTTCATCTACCCTTGTGCTCATAGGACCTCCACCTGTATGCCTCTATCTCTATTTCTTCTCCTCTCACAAGGACTCAGTTGTAACAGATTAAGATTCTACCTTGCCATATACGAGTTAATCTTAGCTAATTATATCAGCAACAATCCTATTTCTAAACAAGATCATATTCTGAAGTTCTGGGGAAGGGTGAGTTTTAGAAGGATGCTCTTCAACTTCTTTTCCTGAGTAATGCCAAACAGTGCAGAACATGTAGACTCAATAAAATTTGCAAGAAGATTTTTAAATTGAATGTGATGTACTGTTATCATGTGTGAATGTATGATGCATATATGGGATCTTATGAACACTTCAGCACACATGCAGAGGTCAAAGAACAACTCTGTGGATTCGATTCTTTTACTTTGACGTGGATCTGGGCTTTGAACTCAAAGGCATTGTGCAACAAATGCCTTGACCCACTGAGCCACCTCATAGGTGCAAGAGGATGGATTTGTTCCCATCATTTATTGCAATGCCCCCAAACTTTATTTGTCTTTTAACAGTTCTTACTGCCTTTTCTCTATCCCGTGATTAAGAAAATGAAGTTTAGAATTTTTGAAGCATCATGGAAGACAATTGTGAGTCTTCCCATGTCTGATGAGTGCTGACTAACACTCTTTGAATATTCCAGTATATAATATTCAAGTAGCAGCAACAATGATCTACCCCTACAGTTTTTAGAATGTTCTAGGTCTTTAACATTTATCAAATTACTCCATATATGCTACTGCATAAGAAGCACTGTAGGAAATTTTAGTATCAATGCCACCCATATTTTGTAAATGAGTATAAATGAGAGGCTTAATAACTTGAAGAATTCAAACCTAGGCTTGTACTCCTTGCTGTCTGTCCAGTGTATTGTGGTTGGTGAATGGAGCCATTAGCTTCAGAAACAGAAGACTGTAGGAAGCTTTCTTTTTATACTGAACAGGACCACGTGGCCCTGCTAAGGGAAGGGGAACAGAGAGCCTGCTTTGCAGACACTGTGGGGAGCTGAACCTTTGGCACAGAGGACAGCTGTCTACATACCATAGCCCAGCCTGAGTGGTACTTCCAACTCAGGCCCTTAGCCCAGACCCACGAGACATGTGTTCCACTCTTGGCCGTGACTTCCCACCTTCCCAGAGACTGCTGAACACTGGACAGGAATTTCAGGCTGACGGCTGTTGGCCTCCCTTCAGCCTATGCCCACTCACAACATCAGCAACCCAGATTAGTGGTCCGCAAGGCGACCTATCACCAACCCACAATCCAAAGAGACCGGAGCCCCACCTTAGACTGTATGTACGCAATAATTAATAAAAATAATGGCCAGGAATTCCGTGATGATGTTACTATGAAAATCAAATTTATTCCTTGCTACAGCTTGCTTTTATAAACTAAATGATGTCCGTTCCCAAGACCAACCATAAGTCCCCCAACTCCAGGCCATTGCACACCTGCCCCACCCAGCATCACAAGCTTGCTCCCAAGCAGGGCCAGACCTTCGGCCATGCAGTGCCCTGAGGCATGCTAGCTGAAAAGTTAGCCTGTAATTCAAGCTGGATTTTCCCACAGAAGATCAGCTTCTGGACTTTGTTGCTGTCAAGTAAATTTCCAGCAACAGGTGAGGCATGTAACCTCTCTAGGCCACTGTGTTTTTATTTATATTAGGATTATAATAACTCTTACTTTCTCCCTTCCTTCCCTTTATGCCTCTTATTTACCCCCTCCCTTCTCTACGGGAAGGAGGAATATAACACATAAGAAATAGTGGCTTTCTACTAGCAGTGGAGTGTATACAAAGTCTTAAGTTAAAGAGCCAGTCTAACTTCATAGGATGCATCCTCTTAGTAGTTTACAAAGTCTTAAGTTAAAGAGCCAGTCTAACTTCATAGGATGCATCCTCTTAGTAGTTTAATCCACTTTCTGGCCCCTTCCTACCTGTCTCACCAGAGTCTGCTTGCAGTTTGGATTTGTGCAGGCTAGATTGAGGACACTGTTCTCAAAAACAACTTAAATTATAGAACTGGATTTATACTGTGGTCCATGTAAGTATACATGCATGCATGTACAAAGACTGTCAGCAAACAAATTGTCTATACCTATGGATTCAATAACAATTTATAAAGGAGATAAACCTGTTCAGTGTGCATTTCTTTGTCAGACACGGGGCTCCAGAGTCAACTCTGCTTTTTATAGGCATGGCCTAGAGATACTCCTGATCTCTAATGTCTTTAGTAGTAAGCATAGTGTTCCTTAGAGTTCTGAATTTGGGGCGATGCTGTAAAGACTGAATGGGTAGCTGTGCCTGTAATCCTAGCACTCAAAAAGCTGAGGCAGGAGGATGGTGAGTTCAAGGCAAACCCATTTTCAAAATAGTCTGAAAAAAGAAAACATAAGACTGAATAAGCTACTGCTAATAGACATATCCATTTTTATAATAAAAGCTCATTATAAGTTTGCAATTCATAAAAACTTATTATAGTAAAATAATGATTATTTGACTTTTCTTTTTAAAACTATTTTATTATTAATTTTTTAATTTTATGTGTATGAGCTTCTTGCTTACATGTAGGTAGGTGCACCCATGTCATGCAATGCCTACAGAGGTCAGAATAAAATCATCAGATATTCTGAAACTGGAGTTAGAAAGGTTGTTATCTTCCATATGGGTGCTGGGATCAAACCTGGGTCCTCTGCAAGAGCATTCAGTGCTCTTAACTGCTGAGCCATCTCTCCAGCCCCTTATTTTACTTTTCTATGTTTCAGATGCTTAGCTTCCAACCTTTAAGCATAATCTTTCATTTCAGAATTTCTTTAAAAACTTTAGGGATGGTTAGAGAAGGAAGACTCTCAATTTTGCAAACTCTTAGGTGTTACTGAGTTGAAAAGCCAGAGATTTTGGCTTATATGTAGACTGATATTCATATATTTATTAAAGTTTTCATGTATTGTCTAGACATTTCTTTTATTACCTGCTATACATGTATCTAGCTTGGTGTATATTATAGCCCTTGGATATCTGAGGTCATGAGTAAAGGACAGGGAACAAGAGAATTTGTGAGTCTCCTTCTAGGGGAACAGAAAGAAAGAGAAAGTGATGGTAGAGTGAAGAACAGACCTACTTCTCCAAAACGGCAAGACAAAAACAGCTGTTCTAACTATGACTACAGCTGGGAGATGTATTTTGGAGAGCTATTCTGATGTCACTTCCTTCTATACAATGTCTATTCTCCTGCCAACTCGATCTATATGATGAAGCTACAACTCTTTTTGGTTTTTGAGGAGGGGTTGGATGTTGAATTAAAGACCTCCTTCAAATTTCCATATATATCAAAGTTATTTGGGGCCTTTAACAATGCAGACTTTTGAAACTTGCCACTGTTTTTTTTTTTTTTTTTTTTTTT
>VZQC01013482.1:292046-311164 GCA_009823505.1 Rhizomys pruinosus
GCCGCGGAGGTCAGAAGAGGGCGTCGGACTCCCCTGGAACTGGAGTTCTCCTGGAATTGGAGTTTCAGACGGCTCTCGGCCGCCATGTGGGTGCTGGGGATCGAACCCGGGTCCTCTGCAAGAGCGGTCGGCGCTCTTAACCGCTAGGCCATCGCTCCAGCCCCTACTTACTGTTTTAAAGATATTCGTGAGAGGCTGTATTTCCTTTCCAAAAGATCCAGAGCTTACATAATAGCTTATTAAATCCAGGACCTCCACAGAGCCCTTCAGTGTTTCCTAGCTTGGGTTAGCTGTGGAAGTGCTTTGCTTGACTTTGAAAAAATCTACTGGAGTCTGTAAATCACTGAGTATTTCTGCCTCCATATCAATTAGCACAGGAACAATGATGCATCTCATTAAGTGTGTATTGGATTAACTTCAGTCTAAATCTTCTGTGATTACACAGGACACTAATCTTCTCCCAGTGCTCTTGTTACAGGTAGTGCTTTAGCCCCTGAGCATTAACAGCACCTGGAATTTGTTACAAAAGCACACTCCCTTGCTATACCTGGTGAAAAGAAATCTACATTTTAAGGAGATCACTCAGTACTTGGCAAGAAGCCCTGATCCATTGTACTTCAGGTTCTGGGGGGATGCAAAGTAGGTTAGCCAGTGTCAGAGGTCAGAGGAAGCTGGGAGCTCTCACCTGTCATTAGTGTAAAGCCATTGCTTTACTTTTTAGCTAGCATGAAATGCCATATGTGAATATGATTGAAAACATGAAAGTAATCCCCAACATGAAGCATTTGGTTGATCTACAGTAACATTTTAATGCTACATGAGCTTCCCTTATTTTACCCATGCTCTCTAACAACCTTCCCCTCCCTGGGGCTTAGAAAAGACTAATTTTCCAAGTGTTTGTTTCTGCCCTTGGCATGCCACTTTGGTCCTTTGCAGATACAGATATGAAATCCAGATGCTAGTCCATCAGTTCAGCACAAACACCAATTGAACACTTTATGTCAACACTCTTTATTTTGTTATTAACTCTGATTCCAAGCTTGTGGCTCTCTCATTTCACACATATTTTTATTTGCTTATTCATGGCATTGCTGATCAAACCCTGGGCCTTACACATGCTGTGAAATTGCTGTATCATTGAGCTGTAGCCCCAGCCCTTTTCACCTCTTGTACATGGTCTCAAATCTCCTTGTTACCAGTTGTAGTGACATTCTGCCTTCATTCTNTAAATTCACAATATGTTAAGTGCCAAGAATGTGACAAGTAATAGAGCCAATAGCTGCCTGGTCCCCCACAGTTTGTTGTCTAGCCAGAGACGTGGATAATTAAATACGCAACAAAAGTAGAGAATAGAAGAGAACTATATGGATGCTGGAAGAGAGCAGGAGATGATGATTTAAGATTTCAGTAAATGTTGGTTTAGTTGAATATGAATTATCTACAAACTGAAAAAGATAACATCTGGTAAAACAGAAGATGATCATTTGAAAGTAGGACTGGGTCAGGAAGTTCTTAGTTTTTCTTTCATCCTCATTTCCTTTCATCCTCCTTCTGTCTCATTTCACATTTCTAAATCTCGCCATGGGATTCTGTATTGAGGTTTTGCATGTTGCTGGATCTGAGCACAGTGGAGTCCTCAGGCACTTCATCCCGCTGCAGGCTCCCAGGAGCCCTCCTTGGGAGCACACTGAAATGCTCAGCAGGAATTATTATGGTGTCCAGAGTTAGTTCTGCCTCTCTGGAGGCAAAGATAATCAGAAAGACCAAAGAAGCTAGAGAGTCCTCCTTAGATGGATAAAGGATAATCGTATTTAAATAAAATTGACTTGAATATTTTGTTCCAAATGAAATCCTGGCTGCATGTCCTCAATTTTTAATTTTCCCCCCCCAAAAACAGCAATAGCGAAACACCTTCCTTTTCCAAATAGGTCTATAATTTGCAAATATTTTTGTAAGCTTTACTGTCTCAAATAAGCCAGAAAACTACTATAGGCCAAATATGAGGGGAGACATGGCAATGGATATTAAGAAGTGAGCCAGGGAGGGACTGGGAACTTGTCCCCAAGTGCAGCATTGTTGCACTGATCAAAGGTACCAAAGGGGCTCTGCTCAGCTACATGGATGGTCCTAAATAGCACAAGCACTGAAGAAAGAAGAGCAGTATTTATGTGTACCTGTGATCTACCCAACTATCCTTCTCATTAGTCAGTAGCTGTCCCTAGAGAGTTAAAATAGCATTTTCAGGTTACATCATCTGGTCCCTCCTATGGCTCCTCAGCCAAGCCTAGTATGGTAGAATCAGTGCACATCAGGACATGAGGTTGGTTGGCCTAACTATATCATAGTAGCAAACAAGCAGACCTTTCAAGGTGCATCACTGGAGTCCCCAGTGAGGAACTGTGGGGGTGCTAACCACAGCGGGTGCCACATAAAGCAAAATTCACCATTGGGGACCCAAGAGCTGATGTTCCTGAGGGAATCCAAGAAGGTCCTCAAAGTATATTCTTTAGAATTCTGAAGAAAACCTTAATATCTCATTTGTAAATTAATTACAGAACAAATGAACAATATCCAACAAAACATACACATGCTGTTTTTTACCCTGAAATTATACTTTAGAACTTTAATTCCAGAAATGCACAGAGATACATGTTCATAGATATCATCTCTTGTTAATGGTGGAAAAGTGGAAGTAATCTCAATTACCATCAATAGAGGATTAGTGTAATAAACAGTTGTCAGTTTGAATAATGGATGACACAGAGAAAAAAGAAAGAAGGTAATGAATATTCATGTGGCCTTTAGTACTGGTATACAGGAAGTCCATCATTTATTGGCTGTGCAGGGTGGATTATGTATTCTTTTTTTTTAATTTTTAGTGTAGCCATTTGAAAAAGGACTGATCGTTATGCCTTCTGTGTAAATTGTGCAAAGCATTCGGTTTACATCTGACATGAATACTGTCGATTTACAATCATCTCACTTACATTCAGACTACTGTTGTGCAGGAGAAGATGGTGAAACTTCCAGTGGCATTTCTAATTCCTGTCAACTCATCAATGGTCAGTCCTCCATTTCATCTTAATCTGATGAAATTTTCAGATTTCAGAGTTAGGAGATGCAGTTATTGTGATATATGGAAAATGTATTTCTAAAAATATAGTGCAAAATGGAATCCTGGCAAATATCAAAAGAAGAATTTTAATTTACACATATAATATATATATAATATATATATCATATATATACATATAATTTATTATAATTTATATTATGAAAACTGATGTTATTATCTCGGTTTAGAGAAGAAAAATTTAAAAAATATTTGGATTTTTCTCCTTGTTTTAATGTAATGTGAATTAAATGTGGCCTATATGACTGTTTTAAAAAATGTGAAATGTGGTATTAGGAGATTAACATTAAAATGATCGTTAATGCCTAAAATGAGGATGACTATAATATTTCTTCGCGCATTTTTGCCACGCCTGAATCTTAATTGCACTGTGAAAAATGAGTTTCATTTAATAATATAAGCTCAATTTTCAGACACTTGTAGAAGATTTTGTAGCAGAAGTAAGCAATGGTCAGATAAAAAGAGCTTTACAATCTGTCTTAAAGGGACAGAATTTAATTCAAAGATAATGGAGACCATTGACATGATTTAAAGAGATGTGTAATGGGATCATCCTGTCTTTTTAACAACTCTGAAGCAGATGGACAGGTGAAGGGTCTGACGCCATCCAGAAGGCAAGCACACTAGTCCACTGTTGGCAGAAGACAACAACTGAGAGATACACTGTGGAGATATCCAGGAGGTAGAACTGATCAGAGATGGATATAAGCTGATCAGGGTACTGAGGGATAAAGATGTGGGAAGTCTACTGTGACTCCTGTTTTGGACTAGATTAGATAATGAGAGTATAAGAAGGCCCACCATGTTGTGGGTATGTTGGAACAATCATACCTCAGGAAGTGAGGCTTTGGCTGGGATCCTATGATTTGGCTTATAAAACCCAATGTCAAGTGCTTCTATGATAATCTGGAGTCTGCCATCAAATTGTTAATAGAAGAGAATATGAAATTGCTGAATCAATCTACAGGAACTTTCTGCCACTCACTTGCCACCATTTCAGCACAACTCACCTTATCTTTGTTGCAGGTTATTTTAAACCATAATGCTTATTTTTATATGCAATCCAAAATTCTTACTAGATATTTCCCTGTTACTACTAGTTTCTTACAAATTCAAGTCTATAGTTTTGTCATTATTTTGAAAGATGAAAAGAGCATTTAACCTTAGCTGATTATGACACATGTATTTCTATATAAATATATGTCTAACTAAATTATTCAAGTGTCAGGGAAAATAAGAAAGCAGCGTGGCCTATAAATATAATCTTCACATCTATTCTACTATTTTTTGTCATTGTGATATTTCTTTCAATACTTGGTTTACATGTGCAACCCTAGGAGGGTAGTGACCAATATACACATGTATTTATAGCTCATTCATTTTTTATTAGTTTTTATTAAGCTTTTGTACATTTCATATAACAGTTCTTAATCAAATTTACATACCCTCCTTATCTGTCCTGCCACAATATACGATAAAGCTGGTGCTTACAGGGATATGGATATAGTCCAGTGGTAAGGAACTTGTGTAACATTTGAAAGGACCTAGCTTCAATCCCCAGTACTAAGAATAGAAATGAAAAAAATCCCCACAAGCTTTGAAGGTTTATGTGCTTTCATTGGTTACATTTTGATTCAACATTGGATTGATTGTTCTAATTTACTTTAAATTGTTGACATTTATTTTGTATACTATACCCATTTCGACTATATCATCCATCCTTATGAAGAAGATCTTCATGTATAAACTTTTCCTTACTCAGAGACAAAAATTTGAATATGTTCCAGTTCCAAAAGGAAAATCATTAAGGCAAAATGTTGAAAAGTATGGAACTTGGTATTGCAAAATCTCATTTATCAGGCAAACCTGAATTGACCTTGACTTCTTGCTCATGGTGAGTGTGAAGGCTTTCCAAAGACAGTTTAGCTTACTCTCAAGAACATTTAAGTTGAATGAACAGGCAAATCACTAGGAATGAAGATAGAATTGCAATGGCTACTTTTGTTATAATTGTTTTAAATAGGCTTCTTCTTATACCCCATGCCCATCAGAATTAGCTAATTTCAAGACACAGCTGCAATTTTCCTTTCGATTTTTCTTCTTCAGGTATGTTACCATAGAAAGGAATTAATGAATTGATTTTTCTATATTTTGCCTCTTATGAATTAATAGCCTGAAAGAGGACATTGCAACAACAGATTGAGTTGCAGATTGGGTAATCATTTTAGCAGTCATTTGGAAACTCATTTACTTCTGACATCCACTGCCGGTTTCCATAACAAATCAATTTGTATGTCCTAACGCTCCTCAGGCACTTCTCAGTCACTCGTGAATAGGTCGATTACAACCGTTGAGATCAAACACCACATATAACTGAGGAATCACATTTTCCTCTCTGACAAGTGTACATGACACAGTTACTTCCTCAATGGGTCAACATACATAAATAACTAAAACCATTTATAAGTCTCCAACATGAAGCCCTGAACAGATTACTTAAGAAGGGAGAAACTCACAGGCTTCCTCTTTTCATGAAGAAGCCATGAATTCCATTTGGATTATGACACTATTATTGAGTGATGGTGAGTATATGTTGGTATGAGACACCAAAGGACTACTGAGAAAGGTGGAGCTTCTCAATTTTAGTTCTACTGGGATTTTGGGCTCAAAGATTCTTTGTTGTGAGTGCTGTAGGATGCTCAGCAGTTTCCCAGCTGTTTATCCACTAGATGTCAGTAATGATGCCATAGTGTTGGCTATCACAAACTATGTTCACATAATGTCAGATACTCCTTGTGGGTCACTTATATTACTGAGAAATGTCTCTTAGTTATAAATTTTTAGTTTTCCATTTCCTTCTTGGAGTCTTAGCAGAAAAATAAGAAGACTGAAATGGCTAATATCCAGCTATTATCCAGTTCAAAAAGCAGTTTAACATGCTGGATTCAGGGAAATGCACTTACACTCTATGTAATCTTTCAAGCCCTATACTCTCGTGGTTCCTGAAGTTTAAAATTGCAGTCTTGAAAATGTTTGGAAAGCAGTTCCATGCTGTTATCAGTTGGGGAATGTAAACTGGATGGACTACTTTTTTTTTAATTTTTTTTTAAATTTCTTTATGTGTATGAATGTACTGTCTGCATGCAGGTTTGTGCACCTGTGTCGTGCAATGCCGCGGAGGTCAGAAGAGGGTGTCAGATTCCCCTGGAACTGGAGTTCTCATGGAACTGGAGTTTCAGACGGTTCTCAGCCGCCATGTGGGTGCTGGGGATCGAACCCGGGTCCTCTTTAAGAGCAGTCCGCACTCTTAACCGCTAGGCCATCTCTCCAGCCCCGGACTACTTTTTTCCCTCTGGGAAAAATACTCAAAAAGTTTACCTATCAACCATTAATTTTTTTTTTTTTTGACAAGGTGGTACTATGTAGCACTGGCTGTCCTGGAATTTGCTATGTAGACCAGGCTGACTTAGAACTTATAGAAATAGGCCTGCTTCTGTCTCCCAAGTGCTGCAATTAAAGGTATATACCACCATCTCCAGTAAAAATGGAAACTTTATTTGTACTTGTGCCCCAAAGTTTAGAGACTCCATGTAAGCAAAGCATGCTAAAAACAGAATACAAGAGATATCTGGCCTGTGGCAAAACACAAAGACACAAACAAATAGGTTTCAAGTCTATAAATATATGTGTGGATTCCTTGACACAAACAGATGACAAGAGAATAGATTTGAGGAGAAGTGTTTCTAAGAGCTCATATTGGAAGCCTTCTTTCACTAGACTTTACTTGAGTTTTGCAAATTATGAAGACTAAGTGGGAAATCTATAAATTACCTTTAGAGTATGTTGAAATCAATGCTTATAAAATTCAGGACAGTTGTGAAACCCTGGAGTTTAGAAGTTGTAAGGCCGAAGGAACAGTAACAAGATAAAGTATAGTCAGAGCTGTAGATGCGGCTCAGTGGCAGGACACATGTCAAACATGGGCAAGGCCCTGGATTTGATCCGCAGAACTGGAAAAGGAAGAACAAACTGTATTCCACCTTGTAGTATATGCCTTGTGAGTCTGCACACAGAGCTGCCTATCAGTGTGCCCCAAGTGGTTATAATCCAGCTTCTTAGGCAAGAACATCCTCATTTGCGACATACTGCCTGATAAAATTGAATCAGAAAGGAGAGGATATTACATATCTCTTTTTATTTATTCCCTTAGTCAATATCATGCTCTCTCCCAACCTATAATTCTAAGTTATCCATGCAGAACAACTTCTAATAGGCACAGGCAGGTATTCATTTTTGTGAAAAACAATGAAAGACTCCATTTAACTACTTTGTCATGAGATTCCTTGGATTATTCTTAAATTTATAAAATGAATGTACTATTTGTTGAAGCTTAATATGTGTTTTTGTGTTTACATGTGTTAACTGTCAATGTAAACATAAGTTATCTGCTAATTTTTTTATCTATCTTGAGGACAAGGAAATTATGGCAAAGAAAACAGAACAGCTGGGTGACAGGTCCCAGATCACACACAGAATAAGATTTGAGCCCAACTAGGCCTCTGACACCTGGATGTTACCTCTTATTGCTCAATCAGACAGCGTCCCCCATGCACAAAGCCACGTGGTTTTAGCTTATCCTCAGCTTTTCTCTGCTAATGTAAGTATTATTTTAATCTCTGTTCTATAGCTGAAGAATGTGAGGGGAAAGGAGGTTAGATAATTCTCCTAAATCATACAGAAATGGCCTAAAGAACCGGAGATTCAAATGTAGATGATTGCTGTCTATAATTGTTTTTCCTCTACACTTTTGGTACTCTTCAAGAGATTCTGGACTAAGTAACAGCACAGACAAATGTGAATAATAAGAACCATACTTTGGTTGGAGAAGGAGGCTACATTTAGTTGCATAGAGATGCCACAAATGACTTCATATACGGAATGTTATAAATCATGTGTCTAATTTTTCTTGGGAGCAGGGCAGGATGAGTAAGGGCACACAACCCTGTGATGATGTAGGAGTTTCTGGGAGGATCATTGCTCAACTGGTCATTGGGCTTAAGGTATGGAAGAGGCAAATCCTTTTCTGCAATTGAAGTGATATATTTTCCCTGAGGATTTTTCTTGAAAGTATACTCAGAAATCAGAAAAATATACCTTAGAAAGAGATATGTGTTTTATGTTATTCAGATTTTTGTCACTGTGATAAAAATTCCTGATAGGACAACTTAAAAGGGAGAAGGGTTTATCTTGGCTCACAGTTTCAGATGGTAAAGTCCTTCCTGGCAGGGTGGGTAGAGCTGCTCACATCACAGATAGAGAATTCTTATGCCTGTCTTGTTTCCTTTTCTCCCCTTCATTTGGACTGACTCTCCAGCCTATCAGACGGTGCCCCTTACATTCAGAATGGATCTCCCACTTAGTACTCCTTTACTGAAAATATCCTCACAGCCTCACCCATAAATATGTGCTTTATGGTTACCCTAGACATGTCTGAATCCAGTCAAATAAGTAAGATTAACCATTGCAGCCACAGTGATTAAAAAAAAAAACTTCACATTGACCAAGGAAGACAAAAGGTTGCTACAAAAATCTCTTTGATTATCATTATTAGTGTCTGGGTTTCAAAAAATATGGACCCTGAGATAAAGACCATTCAGTGAGAGTAGGCAATGTCTAGATCTTCTATAGGCCCTAAAAGGGCTTTAAATTTGTCTTTTCCGCACATCCTTTTCCCAAAATAACTAGCTTGTTCATATTGATTGTAAAGTGTTACCAATAATAAAATATTTCTATATGTATACATAAATTGTTATACATTTATATGCATATGTGTATATGTATATATATATGCATGTATAATATACATATATTTTATTACACTATATATGTATACCTATACATACATTGACACACATATGAGGGGCTGCTAAGATAGCTTAGCCTGCAAGGATAGTCGTGGCCAAGACTGATAACCTGAATTCCATCCTCAGGGCCCTCATGCAGAAGGAGAAAACCGACTTCCAAAAATTGTCCTCTGAGTGCCACACCTGAACTAGACACACAGACTTCACAGACACACACTAAAATAAAATGTAAAATTAAAGTAAGATGAGCCTAGGCTGGCCACACTGCTAACAGGGAGCATAATTTCTTCAATGGTGTAGAATAAAGAATCTGAGCTTTGGGGGCTCCCATTGCTCAAAGAAAGGTATTATCAAAGCCTCTTTGAAACAGTTGGTCTCCTCCAGCTATAAGTGACAGAGGAGATCCAGCCAATAGAAAACCTACAGGCTCCAACAATGGGACATGCTTCTCCTCATCCCTCCAGCAGAAGAAAATTGACAGCTAAAGCCATTGAGGACAGACCTGCTTGCTGTGCCCTCACACTAGAAACTACTGCAGGGAGAATTATGGTGTGTCAGATTTACTTTTCAAAATTTTTAACAAGCCTGAAGCTCCTACACACAGAGATCCCATTTGCCTGGGGTAAGATACCACAGAAAACATAACCAGATCAAACCCAATCCCTGGTGTGTGTGTGTCAGGCCCTCTGAGATGGAGCACAGCATGCTGGCCCTTTAAGCGGAGCACTACTCTTAGAATCTGCCTTCTGGATGACAACTAGATTTTGGTTAGTTCTCTCTCAGGAAGGAAGTAAATCTGACTCTGTGAGGTGTAAGAAATGAGTTAGGGTCTTATTTGTTCACAGAGATTCTTCCTTAGAAAAATACTGAAGCAGATGGCTTTTGCTTTTGGTGAAGTCTTTGTTAATTATTTCTAAATATGTTTATTAGTGCTTTGAGAAAAACCTGATGATATGCTGATTGAGGAGAGATGTTAAAAAAATCAAACATTGTTCCTCATTCTGTAACCACAATGTGAACAAACCTTCATTCTGAGAGCCACTAAGCCTTCTGCACCATGGCAGAATGAAATCGCTTAGCAGCTGTGAGCCAAAATAAATCTCCTCCTTTATAGAAAAAAGAAAGCATTAAGAATCCACAATCAAGATCCAAACTTGAGCACATACAATTTCAGCCATCTTATATATGACAAGGGGGCCAAGAAGACATAATGGAGAAAAGACAGAATCTTCAGCAAGTGGTGTTGGCAAAACTGGATCACCACTTTTAGAAGAATGAAATTAAACCCCTTCCTCTCGCCCTGTACAAAAGTCAACTCCAGATGGATCGAAGACCTCAACATGAAACCCCAAACTCTGAAGGCGATAGAAGAAAAAGTTGGCAGCAGACTACAAGACATAGGCGTAGGAAAAGACTTCCTAAATCAGACAGCAGCTGCACAAGAATTAAGGTCAACAATTGACAAATGGGACCTCATTAAACTCAAAAGCTTCTGTACATCAAAAGAAACAATCAAGGAAGTGAAGAGAAATCCCACAGAGTGGGAGGAAACCTTCACTGCAGATACATCTGACAAAGCATTGATTTCCAGAATATATAAACTACTCAAAAAACAAAGAAAAAAGAAAACAAATTCCCATGTCTGATGAGTGCTGACTAACACTCTTTGAATATTCCAGTATATAATATTCAAGTAGCAGCAACAATGATCTACCCCTACAGTTTTTAGAATGTTCTAGTCTTTAACATTTATCAAATTACTCCATATATGGCACTGATTAAGAAGCACTGTATGAAATTTAGTATCAATGGCCGCCCATATTTTGTAAATGAGTTTAAATGAGAGGCTTAATAACTGAAGAATTCAAACCTTCAGGCTTGTACTCCTTGCTGTCTGTCCAGTCGTATTGTGGTTGGTGAATGGAGCCATTAGCTTTCAGAAACAGAAGACTGTAGGAAGTTTCTTTTTATACTGAACAGGACCACGTGGCCCTGCTAAGGAAAGGGGACACAGAGAAGCCTGCTTTGCAGGGACACTGTGAGGAGCTGAACCTTTGGCACAGAGGACAGCTGTCTACATACCATAGCCCAGCCTGAGTGGTACTTCCAACTAGCCCTTAGCCGACCCATCAGACTGTGTTCCTACTCTTGGCCGTGACTTCCACACCTTCCCAGAGACTGCTGAACCTGACAGGAATTTCAGGTGACGGCTGTTGGCCTCCTCAGTCCTATGCACCACTCCAACATCAGCAACCCAGAGTTAGTGGTCCACAAAGTGGAACCTTTCCAACCCACTAGGCCACCTGACTGAAAATTATGAGCCTACCTAGACTGTATGTACCGCATATTAAATTAAAAATAATGGCAGAATTCCGTGATTTGGATGTTACTATCAAAAGCAAATTTATTCCTTGGCTACAGCTGTCTTTTCATTAAACTAAATTGATTCCGTTCCCAAGACCAACCATTAAGTCCCCCAACTCCCAGCCACTGCAAACCATGCCCCACCCAGCATCACAAGCTTGCTCCCACAGCCAGGGCCAGACCTTCGGCCATGCAGTGCCCTGAGTGCATGCACTTGAAAAGTTAGCCGTATCATCAAGCTGGATTTTCCCACAGAAGATCAGCTTCTGGACTTTGTTGCTGTCAAGTAAATTTCCAGCAACAGGTGAGGCATGTAACCTCTCTAGGCCACTGTGTTATTTATATTAAGATTATAAATAACTATTACTTCCCCTTCCTTTCCCTTTATGCCTACTTTTTACCCCCTCCCTTCTCTACGGGAAGGAGGAATATAACACATAAGAAAAGCTGGCTTCTCTACTTGCAGGAGTGTACTACAAAGTCTTAAGTTAAAGGCCAGTCTAACTTTCATAGGATGGCGCGATCCTCTAGTAGTTTACAAAGTCTTAAGTTCAAAGAGCCAGTCTAACTTCATAGTATTGCCATCCTCTTAGTAGTTTAATCCACTTTCTAGGCCCCTTCCTACCTGTTCTCACCAGAGTCTGCTTGCAGTTTGGATTTGTGCAGGCTAGATTGAGGACACTGTTCTCAAAAACAACTTAAATTATAGAACTGGATTTATACTGTGGTCCATGTAAGTATACATGCATGCAATGTACAAAAGACTGTCAGCAAACAAATTGTCCTAACCTATGGATTCAATAACAATTTATAAAGGAGATAAACCTGTTCAGTGTGCATTTCTTTGTCAGACACGGGGCTCCAGAGTCAACTCTGCTTTTTATAGGCATGGCCTAGAGATACTCCTGATCTCTAATGTCTTTAGTAGTAAGCATAGTGTTCCTTAGAGTTCTGAATTTGGGGCGATGCTGTAAAGACTGAAGGTGAGCTGTGCCCTGTAATCCTAGCACTCAAAAAGCTGAGGCAAGCCGAGGATGGTGAGATCAAGGCAAACCCATTTCAAAAAGTCTGAAAAAAGAAAACCATAAAGACTAATAACTACTGCTAATAGACATATCCATTTTTATAATAAAAGCTCATTATAAGTTTGCAATTCATAAAAACTTATATAGTTAAAATAATGATTATTTGACTTTTCTTGTTTAAACTATCTTTATTATTAATTTTTTATATTTATGGTATGAGCATTTTGCCTATAATGTAGGTAGGGTGCACCCATGTCATGCAATGCCTACAGAGGTCAGCAATAAAATCTCAGATATCTCGAAACTGGAGTTAAAAGGTTTGATTACTTCCAATTGTGTGCTGGGATCAAACCTGGTCCTCTGCAAGAGCGATTCATTGCTCTCTAACTGCTGAGCCATCTCTATAAGCCCCTTATTTACTTTTCTGTTTGCAGAGCTTAGTCTTCCAACCTTTAACACCTAATCTTTCATGTCGAATTTCTTTAAAAACTTTAAGGATGGTTAGAGAAGAAGACTCTCAATTTGCAAACTCTTAGGTGTTACTGAGTTGAAAAGCCAGAATTTGGCTTATATGTTAGACTGATATTCCATATATTTATTAAAGTTTCATGTATTGTCTAACATTTTCTTATACCTGCTATACATGTATCTAGCTTGTTGTATATTATAGGCCCTTGGATATCTGAGGTCATAGTAAGACAGGGAACAAGAGAATTTGTGAGCTCCTTCTAGGGAACATGAAAGAAAAGAAAGGATGGTAGAGAAGAACAGACCTACTTCTCCAAAACGGCAAGACAAAAACAGCTGTTCTAACTATGACTACAGCTGGGAGATGTATTTTGAGGCTATTCTATGTCACTTCTCTTTCTATACACATGTCCTATTCTCCTGCCGAACTCGATCTATATGATGAAGCTACAACTCTTTTTGGTTTTTGAAGAGGGGTTGGATGTTTTGAATTAAAGACCCCTTCAATTTCCCATCATATATCAAAGTTATTTGGGCCTTAACAATGCAGCTTTGAAACATGCCACTGTTTTTTTTTTTTTTTTTTTTTTTCCCTTGCTCTATCATTCCTTCGGCCATAGGGAACTTCCCATGGCTCAGGTCATAACTCTTACATTATCCCTCCTCCAACTTTAATTTTTCTTTTATCATTATTTTTCCATCCTTTAGGGAATTAGCATAGTTCTCATATAAGACTTATGTTTAAAAACATCTAATATTCCAAAGAAATTACAGATGTTTCTTTGTTTTCTTTAGCTCCTGGGACATAATCACATTAGGAGACCTCAGCTCGATGAACAATTTCAAGAACTCTATAGTAATCTGCAGAATATATTTAGGGCTATGTATAATGTTATGGAGGATACTTACTGTTTTTTTTTTTTTTTTTTTTCCGTAGTGTATGAATGTTATGTGTGCATTGCAGGTCTGTGCCACCCGTGACGTTCAATGCCGCGGAGGTCAGATCAGATGGCGTGGCACTCCCCTGGAACTGGAGTTCTCCTGGAATTGGAGTTTTTCAGACAGCTCTCGCCGCCAAATGTGGTGCTCGGGATCGAACCGGGTCCTCTGCAAGACCGCGGGTCGGCGTCTTAACCCGCCACTAGGGGCCATCGCTCCAGCCCCTATTTATTATTTTTTATATGTATGAATGTACTGTCTGCATGCAGGTCTGTGCACCCGTGTCGTGCAAATGCCGCGGAGGTCAGAAGAGGGTCTCGGACTCCCCTGGAACTGGAGTTCTCCTGGAATTGGAGTTTCAGACGGTTCTAGGCCGCCATGTGGGCGCTGGGGATTGAACCCGGGTCCTCTGCAAGAGCGGTCGGCGCTCTTAACCGCTAGGCCATCGCTCCAGCCCCTACTTACTGTTTTAAAGATATTCGTGAGAGGCTGTGTTTCCTTTCCAAAAGATCCAGAGCTTACATAATAGCTTATTAAATCCAGGACCTCCACAGAGCCCTTCAGTGTTTCCTAGCTTGGGTTAGCTGTGGAAGTGCTTTGCTTGACTTTGAAAAAATCTACTGGAGTCTGTAAATCACTGAGTATTTCTGCCTCCATATCAATTAGCACAGGAACAATGATGCATCTCATTAAGTGTGTATTGGATTAACTTCAGTCTAAATCTTCTGTGATTACACAGGACACTAATCTTCTCCCAGTGCTCTTGTTACAGGTAGTGCTTTAGCCCCTGAGCATTAACAGCACCTGGAATTTGTTACAAAAGCACACTCCCTTGCTATACCTGGTGAAAAGAAATCTACATTTTAAGGAGATCACTCAGTACTTGGCAAGAAGCCCTGATCCATTGTACTTCAGGTTCTGGGGGGATGCAAAGTAGGTTAGCCAGTGTCAGAGGTCAGAGGAAGCTGGGAGCTCTCACCTGTCATTAGTGTAAAGCCATTGCTTTACTTTTTAGCTAGCATGAAATGCCATATGTGAATATGATTGAAAACATGAAAGTAATCCCCAACATGAAGCATTTGGTTGATCTACAGTAACATTTTAATGCTACATGAGCTTCCCTTATTTTACCCATGCTCTCTAACAACCTTCCCCTCCCTGGGGCTTAGAAAAGACTAGTTTTCCAAGTGTTTGTTTCTGCCCTTGGCATGCCACTTTGGTCCTTTGCAGATACAGATATGAAATCCAGATGCTAGTCCATCAGTTCAGCACAAACACCAATTGAACACTTTATGTCAACACTCTTTATTTTGTTATTAACTCTGATTCCAAGCTTGTGGCTCTCTCATTTCACACATATTTTTATTTGCTTATTCATGGCATTGCTGATCAAACCCTGGGCCTTACACATGCTGTGAAATTGCTGTATCATTGAGCTGTAGCCCCAGCCCTTTTCACCTCTTGTACATGGTCTCAAATCTCCTTGTTACCAGTTGTAGTGACATTCTGCCTTCATTCTATAGCCCTCCGCTTTATAATGTCTTTCATCAGTGCAATAAAATATTAAAAGGAATTAAATAAAAATCAAGAGGCAGCAATGCTAATAAGGTTGTCAGCAGGGGCCTTTCTTGGGATTACTCTCACCCTGGGAGCTTTGAATTTTAAGTGCCTATTGTAGAAAATGATTCCTTGTATCAAAAACAAGGAAGGAATTTGACACATGGAATAATCCAATAAGCCTCCAATGACCTCTGGTTCTTTAAAAATAATTTGGCTTGAAATGACCAAGAGGAAGGAAAGGTGGCTCATCTGTCTAAATCTTATTCTCCTCATGTTATCAATATAAATGCAATGAGCCAGATGCCCTTATGGAGCAGATATCTAAAACCAAAGAAAGCAGACTTTGTGCCAGTTTTTTTTAATTTTAATTAAAAATTAAATTTATGTTTATTTTATCTGTATGAATGCATTGCCTGCATGTGTATAAGTCACCTATATAGCACAATGCTCACAGAGGTCAGAAGGAGGTAGGTGTCAGGTACCTTGGAACTGGAGTTACAGATGATTGGTAATCACCATAAAGGTGCTAAGATTCAAACCCAGGCCCTCTGCAAGAGCAGCCAGTGCTTTTAACCAC
This sequence comes from Rhizomys pruinosus, assembly GCA_009823505.1. NCBI lineage: Eukaryota > Metazoa > Chordata > Mammalia > Rodentia > Spalacidae > Rhizomys > Rhizomys pruinosus. Next base: position 307,977 of record VZQC01013482.1, read on the forward strand.
TGAGCCATCTCTCCAGCCCCAAGCCAGGGTTTTATTTAGCTTTTAACATTGGGAAGCAGAATTCCCACCACCTGGGATGTTTTTCTTTGGTCCTTGCTCCATGATGAGTCCATGGAGTTCATCTCCCTATTGATGTGTCTAGAAAAGCATGGTCTGGGTTAGGGAGTTCTATGCACAGGGTGATCTCTGTGGTCAGAGAGAAGACCCCCAAACACAGTTAAGTACTTCACTATGTTGCTGTGATAGATTCAAGACCAAGGGAACTTATAAAAGGAAAATTTTATTTGAGCTTAAAGTTGATGGTTCCAGGGGAATTAGAGTCCATCATGCAGAGAGGCACGGTGGCAGGAGATGCAGAAGCAGAAGATGAGGTTCACATCTTCAAGCAGGCACAGGAAGCAGAGAGAGACTGAAGACAGACAAGGCTTTTCGAACTCTCTAAGCTTGCCCTTAGTGCATGCTTCCTCCAGCATGGCCACACCTTCTAAGATCTCCCAAAACAAGGCCACTAACTGAAGAGAAAATGTAGGAATTCTTGGAGTCGATGGGTGACATTCTCATTCAAACTGTAACATTTCACTGCCTGGCCCCCATAGGCTCATGACCATATAAAATGAGAAATGCCTTTAGCCCAACCTTAAGAGTCCCATTGTCTTTACCAATCTCAATACTTTTCAAAGGTATAGTCCAAAGTCTCTTCTGAGACTCAGGGCACTCTTTTAACTGTAATCTCCAGTAAAATCAATGACAAGGGGCTGGAGAGATGGCTCAGCGGTTAAGAGCACTGACTGCTCTTTCAGGGGACCCAGGTTCGATTCCCAGTACCCACATGGTGGTTAAGAAACATCTTTAACTCCAGTTCCAGGGGAATCCAATGCCCTCTTCTGATCTCTGCAGCATTGCTTGACACAGGTGCTCCAACCTACATGCAGACAGTACATTCATACACATAAAAAATAAATAAATAAAAGACAAATTACATACTTCCAATATACAGTGGAATTGAATACAAATTCCCATTCTGAAATGGAGGAACAGAAACATAGTGAATCTAAATGAGTAAAGAATGCTTGAGAATACATTGAGCCCTCTTGTTAGAAGACAGACATTAGATATTCTTATATAAATTCATAATCGTCTTATCATTCAACATATACTTACTATGTAGTTTATTTTAAGCTAGACAATGACTGAGGGGATTTATTTATTTATTTATTTATTTGTTTATTTATTTATTCATTTTTGGTCTTTTTGAGACAGGGTCTCCCTGTAGCCCCGCTGTCCTGGAACTCATTCTGTAGACCAGGCTGACCTTGAACTCAGAAAGATCTATCTGCCTCTGCCTCTGCCTCTTGAGTGTTAGGATTAAAGGTATGTGCCACCATGCCCGGCAGGGATTTATATAGAACACTAAATATACTGGAATAAGGTCAGATAAATGGTCATTGAATCTTCATTTTTCATTCTCTTTTCATTCATCAATCAAAAAACTTTTTTTAAATTCACAATATGTTAAGTGCCAAGAATGTGACAAGTAATAGAGCCAATAGCTGCCTGGTCCCCCACAGTTTGTTGTCTAGCCAGAGACGTGGATAATTAAATACGCAACAACAGTAGAGAATAGAAGAGAACTATATGGATGCTGGAAGAGAGCAGGAGATGATGATTTAAGATTTCAGTAAATGTTGGTTTAGTTGAATATGAATTATCTACAAACTGAAAAAGATAACATCTGGTAAAACAGAAGATGATCATTTGAAAGTAGGACTGGGTCAGGAAGTTCTTCGTTTTTCTTTCATCCTCATTTCCTTTCATCCTCCTTCTGTCTCATTTCACATTTCTAAATCTCGCCATGGGATTCTGTATTGAGGTTTTGCATGTTGCTGGATCTGAGCACAGTGGAGTCCTCAGGCACTTCATCCCGCTGCAGGCTCCCAGGAGCCCTCCTTGGGAGCACACTGAAATGCTCAGCAGGAATTATTATGGTGTCCAGAGTTAGTTCTGCCTCTCTGGAGGCAAAGATAATCAGAAAGACCAAAGAAGCTAGAGAGTCCTCCTTAGATGGATAAAGGATAATCGTATTTAAATAAAATTGACTTGAATATTTTGTTCCAAATGAAATCCTGGCTGCATGTCCTCAATTTTTAATTTTTCCCCCCTGAAAACAGCAATAGCGAAACACCTTCCTTTTCCAAATAGGTCTATAATTTGCAAATATTTTTGTAAGCTTTACTGTCTCAAATAAGCCAGAAAACTACTATAGGCCAAATATGAGGGGAGACATGGCAATGGATATTAAGAAGTGAGCCAGGGAGGGACTGGGAACTGGTCCCCAAGTGCAGCATTGTTGCACTGATCAAAGGTACCAAAGGGGCTCTGCTCAGCTACATGGATGGTCCTAAATAGCACAAGCACTGAAGAAAGAAGAGCAGTATTTATGTGTACCTGTGATCTACCCAACTATCCTTCTCATTAGTCAGTAGCTGTCCCTAGAGAGTTAAAATAGCATTTTCAGGTTACATCATCTGGTCCCTCCTATGGCTCCTCAGCCAAGCCTAGTATGGTAGAATCAGTGCACATCAGGACGTGAGGTTGGTTGGCCTAACTATATCATAGTAGCAAACAAGCAGACCTTTCAAGGTGCATCACTGGAGTCCCCAGTGAGGAACTGTGGGGGTGCTAACCACAGCGGGTGCCACATAAAGCAAAATTCACCATTGGGGACCCAAGAGCTGATGTTCCTGAGGGAATCCAAGAAGGTCCTCAAAGTATATTCTTTAGAATTCTGAAGAAAACCTTAATATCTCATTTGTAAATTAATTACAGAACAAATGAACAATATCCAACAAAACATACACATGCCATGCCGTTGTTTTTTACCCTGAAATTATACTTTAGAACTTTAATTCCAGAAATGCACAGAGATACATGTTCATAGATTTCATCTCTTGTTAATGGTGGAAAAGTGGAAGTAATCTCAATTACCATCAATAGAGGATTAGTGTAATAAACAGTTGTCAGTTTGAATAATGGATGACACAGAGAAAAAAGAAAGAAGGTAATGAATATTCATGTTGGCCTTTAGTACTGGGATACAGGAAGTTCATCATTTAGTTTGGCTGGGCAGGGTGGAATTATGTATGTCCGTTTTGTTTTTAATTTTTAGTGTAGCCATTTGAAAAAGGACT
>VZQC01013482.1:321988-416580 GCA_009823505.1 Rhizomys pruinosus
TATATATGTTTTTGACTTCTGGGATGACTCTTCTGATTATTAATTTTCCAGTTTAGAAGATGGCCCAATTTAACATCTAGACTAAAGCTATTATAATGAGATTACTTACTATATACACATTGGTGACTTTAAAATATAGAAATATAGTTAAGTGAACAACACAGGCCCAGAAAAAGAAATGACGAATGGTATCCCTCATCTGTGGATGCTAACGACAATTACCTAGTAGTAAGAATTTCTTGTGCAGGGCTTCTTGAGCTTTTGTCCCAGTAGTTGGGAGTGGTGCATATTGGAAAGAACAACAACAACAACAACAGAAAAGACTGACTGAAATGGTGAACTTCTGCTTGAAACAGTCAACTTCTATATCCAGAATTTTGAGAAAGACTGAGAAAAAGATGAAAAATGTTTGGCAGAATGCGTGAGCTCTGGTGGGGTGAGGGGTAAGGAGGGGGACACAGGTCTAGATTTTATTTGTAACATAATCTTGTACAAAAATATATTTAAAATAATAAAAAATTTATGTGCAAAAAATAAAAAAATAAAATAAAATATAGAAATATAACTTACATTTTGTGATTGTGTATGAGACAAAGCTAGAACCTTTTGTCAAATGGTCAATCCAAGTTTGCATATGATATTAATATGAACTCTAAACATATAGCAAACTGCCTTGAAAAAGTAGGAGTCTTCTCAATATTGAATGCTTTCCAGTGTTAACCATTGTGCCAATGACTTTGGGGTGGTGTATGTTTGAGCTTTGAGTGTAAGGCTGAAATAGATTAACTCTAATGTTTTGTTTTTTTTTCAATGCTAAGAGTCTGTGAATGCTTCTTAGGCGATGTTGATTAATGACTAACTACTTTAAGAAAGAGAGAATGTTTTAATCTTAGGATAATCCTTTAGAGGGAATAAAGATTGGTTTTACACTGGAATGGTTTCCTTTCAGCTAAGATGCATTTGCTTAGTTTATAAGTCAGAGTTACAAAAGGCACTTGCTAGCCTTATATTTTTCCATCTGCTATAGAGAATATTCTATAGGCAGTTGATATTTCTTTAATAAACATTAGGTGAACCATGTTGCTGAAGATGTTTTAGCTGTTGTGAGTTCCAAAGACAAGTTTGCACTGAACATTTTAGCTACGTTGGATGGAAATTCCTGTTGCTCCTATTTTTAAGTTTTTTCCTTCTTATGCTTAATCTCTTATTATAAATGTCACAGTATCTGGCTTCATTTTTATGTTTCAAATTTACTTGTGCAATATATTTCTCTAAATACCTCAAGTCCTTTGGGAAATGAGATGTGAGACTGACAAGTGTTTTGATGTATAATTGATTTGGCAAGATGGTATTTCTTTTATGAGTACCTGTGACTAGTGATATCATCATGTTTCATAATGGGCAAGTAAACTTCAAGCCTTAAAACTTATTGAGACCTTATCTGATATCTCCTCCTCACCCAGGTCTCATTTTTAATACTCATCACCTCAGTCAATTATTCATTCTAAATACTTGCAGTAACAATGAAATCTAACCTATTAGTAGCAATTTAGGCAAAAATGTTGTAGGTCTTATTTTGCATATCATATGCAGCCCTCATGTAGTAGAAACATAAATGAATGACCCTGTCACAGGACCACTCCATACTGAAAGTCAAGATGTTGAAATAAAACTACCAGGTTAATTTTATATATTTTATTAGAGGGGAAACATATTGGGCACCAAAATGACAATAAACTTATTATTTTTTACTTTATTTTATTTTTATTTATTTTTTTGTGTGTATGAATGTACTGTCTGCATGTAGGTCTGCATGTAGGTTTGTGCACCCGTGTCATGCAATGCCGTGCAGGTCAGAAGAGGGTGTTGGATTCCCCTGGAACTGAAGCTAAAGACGGTTCTCAGCTACCATGTGGATGCTGGGGATCGAACCCTGGTCCTCTGCAAGAGCAGTCAGTGCTCTTAACTGCTAGGTCATCTCTCCAGCCCCTTATTGTTACTTTTTTAATTTTAAATTCAAATTGTTTCTACAATAGTCAAAATGTAATTGCATCTTTCTATTTATTACTGACTTGAGCATGCATAGAATGTGTGTTGTGTTTTGGGAAACAATGGAGGAGTATATGAATAGATTTATTCAAAAGAAGTTAGCAAATTGTCTAAATTTTAAAGCATGTGACTACTGGAACTAAAACCATGGCCTGGAAAAATTTTAACTTTACATTGGCCTGATGAAGTCTTTCAGATATTGGACTTAATTTGTCAACTGTGCACCAAATATTCATAGAGTCTTCCAGAAACACAAACATACCTAGACATGTGGCATATGTTCCTTGTTACCAATCTATACTTCATCAGGAAACTGAAAGATTCTAAAAGACCATCCCGAACCTTGGACAGAATATAATTTTCCTCCAGCTTCCATATGACCATCCCTCTGTTTAAACCTCCTATTCTGTTTTGTGACAAGTCATCAACTGTATGCATTGGGTGGATTTAGTCTGTTTGTTGTTCTGCTGAAAGAACCTTAGAAGCATAAAGTGGAACAGATATCTGCATTCTGAGAACTGGTCCCTCTGAAAGAACGTTAAGTCAGAAAGGAACATTGCTTTACGGATCGGATCCTTTCCATCTCCCCCAAAGCAGCTACTAAATTACTTTCATAGCTAAAAAATATCATAATCAGAGAATATAAGGAAAGATAAATGAGTGAGAATTGTACATTCAGTGGCAGAGGCCCAAGGAGCTTTATATCTTACACATTCTGGACAGTACTGAACTAGACCAGGGAGAGTTGATGCTAATTTAATCAAGCCAGAGGAGGAAGTCTGTAACAGCATTCTGTGTCAACTCTCACATTCCTCCAAGAGTCCAGGGCCTACTTGACTCCATTTGTAATCTTTACAGATTTCTCCTTCTGCAAAACTTTCCTGGATATTAAAATACTCCAGGATTGGTGGTAACTGAAACCATTCCATCCCGCTTATGTGTTTACTTTGACCTCCAGCCAGACCCTGTGGAGTGAGTGAGCAGCCTGACAGGATGGCCCCTTGTCAAAGGAGATGGTGGAGAGGAGAGCGGGAAGGAGTCACTGGCTGGAAGTCAGTTCATTACAACAGGGTCACATAGATTTGGTTGCAGATGAGCAGGCTCTTTGACAGAGAACTGGCACTCAACTGCTAGCTATTAATTGTGCAGCCAGTACTTGTGAAAGCAAACTGAGATATACATTATTTGGTTTTTGTTTTGTTTTCCAGGTATTTCACTTTCTGATTATGCACTACTTATGCTAATAATATAATTAATTTGCATTTTTTGGAAAAGCTCTGAATTAGAATTGAAGGCTTGAAAACATTAGTACATCCTATGAAAATGTAGTTGTAAAGTTAAGCATCAGAAATGCTTCAGTTGGGCAGAAGTGGGTTAATTAATTCAATGAACGGGCAAACATGCTTTAAAAATGAAGAGCAAGGTGTCGTTTGTCTGTGGAAAGATAGACAGGTTTTTTGCCTGGCTAATTAAGACCTCAGAAGAAGGCACCAGTGGTGTGTTATGGAAACAAAAGGAAAGAAAGGAAGACATTTTAACTGCAATTTCAGGCAGTCACCAGAAATGACAGTCTATATAGTACCACTTTTAATTCCCCAAGTGTTCTCACCGAGTCATTGGATTTCGAGATGGTTTATACAAGTGATATTTGTTTCTCCATCTTGCAAGATAAATGAAGATTGACAGGATAAATAGTGTCCTGGAGTCACCTAGTTGGCTAATAAATGACCAGGCCAGTACCCATGGCTTCGAGGCATGGTCCTTCCACCAGAGTACCTTGCCACCTAAAGGAACTCCATTTGGTGCATGTCACCAGAAGTTAACTAATCTCTCTCTCTTCTCTCTCTCTCTCTCTCTCTCTCTCTGTATTCACATGTTAGCGTGTGTGCATGCATGTGGCAGTCAGAACTAGGAGCTCACAAATTGAGTAAGCCTTGCTGATGAGAGAGCCCCAGGGATAGTCCTATCTCAGTCTCTTCCACAGTGCTAGGATTCCAGCTGTGTGTCACCAGCGTTTGTTTTAATATGGGTGCTGGGGATTTAAACTCAGGGCCTCATGCAAATAGAACAAGCATTATATACTGAGCCATCTCTCCTCACCCTAGCACCTAAAATACTACTCTATTTTGATTCTCCCTCACCCCCTATTTTTGTTCTTTCTCCCTTCATCCCTTCCTTTCTTCCTTCCTTTTTATTATTGTCCCTCCATATTTGTAATACCATGGCATTCGTAGACATTGATGACTTCTTTGTGAGGGGAATTCTAATCCTGTGTTTTAACTGTAACTAAGAAATTTACTAGCTTATCTATCACATTAGTATGATCAGAGTAGGATGTGTTAAACCTGATCCTTATGTGATGTGCTTAGCACAATGGCCAGTGCATTGTGAATCATAAATACCTGTTAAATGGTACTCAATATGTAATAATGAAATTCCAACTTAATAAAGACAAATGTCTATTTTCATTTCAAAAGGAGTGAAATGGTATCCCGGAACAGGCACCCTGGATTTAGATATTCTTAGATAACCTAAACTTAGATATTTTCAGATGGTTAAGGTAACTTCAGGCCAGACACCAGTAAATTCCATTACCTTCCTTGCATCAGAGTATGCACAGCTAGAGCCTGAATACTCACATTATTAATATGTTTGTGCAATCATAATGAACATTTACTAGAATGGATGACTTCCTAGTTTAACAACAGAGTGGGAAATTATTTAAAAATGAAACCTTGACAGAAAAAGTAAGAATTCTGAAGTCAAATGCAGTAAGAAAAAAAAAAAAAAGAGAAGTCAGGGATAAAGTTAGGAGAACTTCAGTCTTTGCTTTTGTCTCTTGGAATCAATATCAAATGCATAATAGTCTAAGTGGAATTCTAGAATCACTGGTCCCGTACAACAGACCAGGGGAGGCTACTTTCCCAATAGTGACACATCTTAAATCAGACCTCTCACCCTGGCTGCTGACATGTTGTTGGGAGTAGACCTGCCTTGTACCTGGAGATGAAGCTGCATGACAAATGGTTCTGGTGCAATAGCAGTTCAGTAGAAACAGTGATAGACTGTAAGCAGAATAGGTCAACATCCATTTGGAATGTGTTACAGTCTCTGGCATCACTCTAGCAAGGGAGATCATTCTGCTATTTGCAGAACACCTCAAATCCACCCAACCCTGTTGGCCACTTCTCTATACTACTGTGTGGACTTTGTTGACCTTCAACACAGATTTTCTCAATTTCAGCACAGTCTGTTCCCTCTGAACAACCCACATTTCCATGTTATGGTGTTATTCGGGAGATAATTGCAAACTGACACAGGGATAGGCATATAAAATCTATTCATGTTTTCTCCTAACATCACCGTTTTACTCCTGTCTCTAGCATGGGGCACTTGGATAAAAGTTTGCTGTAATATTGCAGACATGCATGCTTCCTGTCTCTCTCGGTCCCCTGCTTTCCAATATCCATTTCAGTTCTAAGGTGGGCATTCTGCCTATGAATGGGATAAAGCTGGCATATTACCTAACAGAAAAGGAATCCTTTTCAGACAAAAGTAGAGGAGCCCGACCTCTTACCTCTCTTCCCACTCCCTCCATCTGGAAGAGAAGAGAAACAGAAATTTGGAAGTTGCCAAAGTTTAATTACTTCTATTCAAAGTGCCAAAATATGTGAAAGATTATCCTTCCATGGAGAGAAGCAGAGGGCCCCGCAGACATTTGCTGCAGCTTGTTTGCCATTTGCTTTTTGTCTTTTCTTCTTTAGCCCCTGAGTAGCAAATTTCCACTTTTCCTTTCCAAGAAGGATGAGGACAGATTATCCCTTGGAGACATCAAAAGGGTGTTTCAGAGTCTGCTTGGAGACAGAGCTGTTCAGCTACTCTAAATACTTCTTCATGAAGACATGGGCACAAAATCTAAAACAGAAGGAAAACATTTGCAGACACAATGAGCTCCTCAGGTGAATCATCTACACATCCAAATCATATTAAAACTAATCCACTTCCAATCAATCCATTGGAGGGGGAAAAAAAAAAAAAAAATAAAAAAGAATAATTTTTTGTTTTCTTGAGGTAAAGGGGTAAGGAAAACTCAAACAAGCCCAGATACAAAATTTTTAAAAATGGAATATGAAATTTGAGATAATTTGGTAGCCATATTCCAATTAAAAAATATATTATCTACCACCATGCACTGATTGGGTCTACACACATTCCTGTGGCTTATTATAATTATTTCTCATGATGAGCCTGAGGGAATGGTAATATTCCATTTTGATAGATTCGGAGAAAGCTAAGTTTTTATCAAAGTTGTGAGACTTGACTAAAATATCTCAACATAGAACAGAGGGAAAATTCCAATCCATGTCCTCTGGGCCCAAGGCCAGGTAACATCAATTCTTCCTCAGCTAACTCCCAGTTAAGCAGTGGCTGAGGCATCTTGTCACTTGCATTATTGACCTGCTTTTCTCTTGAGGTGGAATAATGTTTTACCTTTTAACAATATCTGAAGGCTTGTTTGACATTTATCATTCCAAAGAAGAAAGAAACAAATTTCACATTCCTATATGTTAGTAGGTTTGAAGATGGAATTTTAATATCACAGTTAAAATTCTCTATAATTAATTATGATTTACAAATCTCATATTTTCTACTTTTCTTTTATATTAAACACTTAAAACTGGTGACAAAGAGAGAATAATTTTATGATAAGGGACAAATTCCCTATGTAAGTATTAAATGTTTAAAAAATAAAGTCAATTATTTTCAGCTTTTAGCAATAAAATTTCCTTTAAAAGTGAAGGAAAAGGGCTGGAGAGATGGCTCAGCAGTTAAGTGCACTGACTGCTCTTGCAGAGGACCCGGGTTCGATTCCCAGCACCCACATGGCGGCTAGGAACCGTTTTTGACTTCAGTTCCAGGGGAATCTGACCCCCTCTTCTGACCTCCCTGGCATTGCAGGACATGGGTGCACCAACCTACATGCAGACAGTACACTCATACACATAAAAAAAAAATTAAAAAAATATTTTTTAAAAAAGTGAAAAATATTTTTTTAAAAAGTGAAGGAAAATCTTTTTCACTATAAAGCAGACATTGTAGAGATTTTCCCATAACTCCTCAAATAGCAGAGAGTCACATATTTTTCTTTAAGGTTTCTGTGAAGTCAGCATGCTTTGCTTTTGGGTTTCAGATATCTCTCTTATTGTACAAATCTGTGAAGCAGCTGAAAAAAAAAGATACTTTGATGCAGATACTGAGCATGAACTTCTTCACTGTGGGAAATTGGCATGGTGTGTGATGGGATTATTTCAAGGCTGAAAGCTGTTAGAACTTCCTATTTTAAGCACCCCCCCAACTTTTTTTTGTTCTTTTTGAGACCAGGTCTCCCTGTAGCTCTAGCTGGCCTAGAACTCACTGTGTAGACCAGGCAAACCTTGAATTCATAGAGCTCTGCCTGCCACTTTAAGCCCATTTTTTCTTTCCTTTTCTAATCTTTTATACACTTGCCCACTGTTATCATCACATGGACTATAGAAATTCTCTTATAGGTTGATACACTGATTTTGCTAGTCCAATAATAGCTCCAGTTGAAACCAGGCTTTATTTTTAAGAATATGAAGCAAAAAGTTTACATTGCACTGGCCTGGGAACATGTGTGTGTGTGTGTGTGTGTGTGTGTGTGTGTGTGTGTGTGTAAATGCACATGCATGAGTGTCTGAGGCTGGAACAGAGTTGGAGGCATGAATGAGAAGGGAAAAAAGGGGGAAGAGGAGGAAGAGAAAATTGTCTGGGTGATATTGGTTTTTAGTTATTGTATGATCAGTTTGTTTTCTAAAGTCTAAACACTGTGATACGGCTATCTCTATTACGCTCATGTGAAATGATGTACCAGAGAAGGGGCAGCATGCCTTCTTGCACCTCCTTAGAAACAACTGTGTTGGGCTGGAGAGATAGCCTAGCGGTTAAGAGCACCGACTGCTCTTGCAGAGGACCCGGGTTCGATCCCCAGAACCCACATGGTGGCTGAGAACTGTCTGTAACTTCAATTCCAGGAGAACTCCAGTTCCAGGGGAATCCAAGACCCTCTTCTGACTTCTGTGGCATTGCATGGCACGGGTGCACAAACCTACATGCAGACAGTACATTCATACAAATACAAAAAATAAATAAAATTAATAAATAAAGAAACATAACTGTGTTGTGAACTTGGCCTTGACCCTCAACCATAGTTGCTTTCAATGTATATGCAGGAAATACAGAGGTAGCCAAAGTTTTCAACTAAATTTGACCCTGGGCAAGAGATATGAGAAGACTGTTCTTTAATTGTCTCCTATGTATTAGACATCTGAAAAGTGTTGAATGAGTCATTGTTTAGTAGATTGCAACTGGTTTTATGTGTATATGTTTTAGAGAATGGAGAGATTAAAATAAGGCTTGGAGACAAGTTATAACTATGGAGAGAAGGGCCATAACTAATGTTGAGTCATTCTCTTTTCCCCTTGAAATTAGTGTGTATTGATTTTTTTATAAGAAGCATTATATGAACAGGTACAGGTTTGTAGAAAATTGAGTGGAAAGCAGAGTTTCTATGTATTGAACCTACACTAGTTTCCCCTGTTATTAATTTCTTATATTATTCTGGTTCATTTTTAATGATTAATATGCTCATTCCACATTATTAATTAAAATTCAAATTGGTCTTATATATTCTATAGGTTTTGATAAATAAATCACTATATATATATCCATATATAGAGAGAGTTGTTTTACTGGCCTATAAAAATATCTCCTTCTCTATCTCCTTCTGCTTCCCTGCCTCTTGAATTCCTAGCAGTCAGTACCTTTTACTGTCTCTACAGTTTTTTTTCCAGATTATCGCAAAGTAGGAATCATATTATTCAGCCTTTTATAGATTGGCTTCTTTCATTTAGCAATATACATTGAAGATTTATCTGTGTTTTTTGATGGTTTGATAGGCCATTTCGTCTTAGCACTGTATATTATCCCATCCCTACAGTATACCACAGTTTGTTTATCCATTCATCTATTGAAGGAAATCTTGATTACTTCCAAGTTTTCACATTTATGTATAAAACTGGTATAAAAATCTATGTCCATTTTATGAGAATGTACGTTTTAACCTCATTTGGATGGAGACCAAAGAATATGGTCGTTCTATCATTTGGTAAAAACATTGCTATGTTTTATAAAATACCACTAAGCAGTTTTCCAAATTGTGTGTACTGTTTTGCATTCCCATCTCCAGCAATTAATGAAAGCTGCATGTCATCACTAATGCTCAGGCCTTTATATTTTGTCTTCTTTTTTTAAAAAAAAAAAAACCCTCTTTTTATTTATTATTTTTTACCATTAAACTTTTTCCATAAGTCATACATTATTTCTCAATCGAATATAGAGTTGTTTCCCTTTCCATGCCCTCCACCCCACCTGAGACCCTGCACTCTGCCATACATGTCCTGCATCTTTTTCTGAGGTCTTTCCAGAGTTTTTTTTTTTTAATGCCAGATGGGGACTACTGAGATATCCAGCTTGTGGACTAAACAGCTAAGGGGATGCCAGCCTCGTCAGAATATAGACTGCCATTGTTGGACTACCTAGGCTGTATCATAGAGGCCAGTACAGGGGGATCAAGACAGGACTCATGCTTACTGGACTTCATTTGGGGGACCATGGGAGAGAAAGACCCCAATGTGGAACCAAAGTGAAGGATTGATGGTTGTTTGGGATTGCCAAGGAGGAACCTTCAAGCACTTCCTTAAGGAAAACATGACATCTGTTAGGAATAGGAAAAAAAAAATCCTCCAATTCAAGTGATATGTCTATGTATGTATATATTTATTTATACATATAACTATGTATATATTTATTATTTTTATGTGTATGAGTGTACTCTCTGCATGTAGGTTGGTGCACCCATGTTGTGCAATTCTGTGAAGGTCAGAAGAGGGCATCAGATCAGAAGAAGATGTCAGATTCCCCTGGAACTGGAGTTAAAAATGGTTCTTAGCCACCATGTGGGTGCTGGGAATCGAACCCAGGTACTCTGCAAGAGCAGTCAGTGCTTTTAACCTCTGAACCATCTCTCCAGCCCCTATATTTTGTCTCCTTAAATGTGCGATGGTTTCTTGTTTTCACTGAAAATCTTCAATGATAAATAATATTAGGCATCATTTTTTTTTGTATTGTCCCATTCTTTTTTTTTTTTTTATTAAATTTATTTATTTATTTTTAACAAATCTAGACCCATGTTCCCGCTCATTCCCCCACCCCACCAGAGCTCGTGCATTCTGCCAAACATGCTTTCCATCTCTTAGTCTTTCTCAATATTTTCCATGGGGAAGTTGACTGTTTTGAGCAGAAGTTCACTGTTTCAGTCAGTTCTTTGATGCAGTATTTTCTGTTGTTGTTTGTTTGATGTTCCAAAAACATACAAAAAAAAAAATACTTGAAAAAGCTCAGGGGGCCCTACCAAAGAAATCTTACAACATGGGTAATTTGGCACAGCATCCACAGATGAGTGATCCAGCATCGTTAGTTTTTCTGGAACTGTGTTACTTCTCACATCACATGATAGTCCAGCTAGCTCCAGCATTTTCCGTGCAAAGCTCGTGATGTGTCTTATCTTTAACTGACTGCCCATAGAATTCCTGTGTAGATGTACAACATTTTCTCTATCCACTCGTCAGGGGTTTGAGGGGCATTTATGTTGGTGTCCAGCTCCTTGCTATGGTTGAGAGAGTAGAGCTGCAATAAACATGGCCGTGCTGTATCTTGTGGTGGCGTAAGTCTTGAGGGTACATGTGCCCAGGAGTGTAATGGCTGGGTTGAGGTGGCAAGTTCATTCCAAGGTCTTCCAAGGTTCTCCACACTGCTTCCCATAGTGGCTGTACCAAGTTTACATTCCCACCAGCAGTGGATGAGTAGTTCCCTTTACCCCCAACCTACTCCAGCATTGGTATCATTTGATTGCCTTGATCCTAGCCAGTATTATTGTGAGTAAGATGCATATTTAAATTGGTTTTCATTGCGGCATTTTCCTCTAATGATTATGATGTTTGAGCAGTTCTTGAGGTGTTTCTCAGACATCCTAATTCCTCGCGTTCGAAGTCTCTGTTAGTCTTCTTGCTCCATCTATTGAGAGGTCTTTGTTTTCTTTTTTCTTGTTTTTTTGAGTAGTTTATATAGTCTGGAAAATCATGCTTTGTCAGATGTATTGCAGATGAAGTTTCCTCCCATTCTGTGGGATTCTCTTCATTCCTTGATGTATCTTTTTTTATGCTTACTTGCTATCTACATATCTTCTTTGGAGAGGTTACTTCCGGTCTTTTATTTTTAAGCTGGTTTGTTATTGTTGAATTCAAAGATGTGCTTTACTTTTAAATTTCTGATACCTCACTGGGAACATTCTATAGAGAAATTATTATTATGTAAATGTTATATTTCTGAAACAGGTAAGCAAAATTGTATCAGTACTGGTATACATTGTCAGAGGCTTACAAATAAATGTTAATTGAGATTATGTCTATAAACCATAAAAGAATTATTCAGTAAATAAGCTAGAACACTTTACGGGCTGGAGAGATGGCCTAGCAGTTAAGAGCACCGACTGCTCTTGCAGAGGACCTGGGTTTGAGCACCAGCACCCACATGGAGGCTGAGAACCGTCTTTAACTCCAGTTCCAGGGGAATCTGATGCCCTCTTCTGACCAACTCAGCATTGCACGATATGGGTGCACAAACCTACATGCAGACAGTACATTCATACACATATAAATAAATAAGTTATTAAAAAAATAGGGGCTGGAGAGTGCCTAAGCTGGTAAGGCACGACGCCTGCAGGGACCCGGTTCGATCCCCATCACCCACATGGCGGCTGTGAACGTCTTGGAACTCTAATCCAGGGAACTCCAGCCCAGGGTATCGAGACCCTCTTCGACCTCCGCGGCATTGCACGACACGGGTGACGACCTGCATGCAGACAGTACAGTCATACACATGCAAAGAAAAAAAAAAGTAAAAAAAAAAAATAAACCAGAAAACTTTTTTTTGGTCTTTTCATAGCCCAGCTGTCGGAACTCACTCTGTAGACCAAGCTGGCCTGAACTCACAAGATCCACCTGCCTTGCCTCCCAAGTGCTAGGATAAAAGTGTTGTGCCACCAACATCCTTGGCAGAACACTTTTAAAACCAAGTACTAAAATATATTTTGTAAAATTCCATTTCCATTACTATTTACATCTGCTCTTACATCAAGTGATGACACAACTGTCACATAATTTGTTGTAATGAAATTATTTTAAAATAAAAATCAGTACACTCTTGCTAATGTATATTATTTAGAATCAATGAGAGATTCATCCTTTTTTAAATTTTTATTTTATTCTTATATGTGAAATGAATGTACTGTCTGCATGTAGGTTTGTGCACCCGATGGTCGTGCTTATGGCTGTGGTGTCAGAAGGGGCGACGGATTCCCTGGAAACTGGAGTTAAAGACGGTCTCAGCCGTCATGTGGGTGCTGGGTTCAAACCTGGGTCCTCGCAAGAGCAGTTGGCCCTTAAATGCTAGGCCATCTCTCCAGCCCGAGAGATTCATCCTTTTAATCACTGAAAAATTAGAAATGTCAATCCCAGTCCTTAGTCTCAAAAACTATAATCATCTCTACTGTGTAAGGGAAATAAATCTGCCTAGAGCCAGGCTTGAACCTGATCCAAAGTGTATTAGTAAGGACTGAGAAATTGTACTTGAGATATAAACCCTGAGATCTTAGAAAAAAATAAAAATAAATAAAAAATAAAACTGCAAAAAGTGGTACATTAAAAATACATCAACCTGCTATGTAACATAAGAATGTTAATTAATATTCCTTTTTACCTGCATACAGCTCTACTGCTAAAATGTGAATTCCTAAACATGTTTTGGAACTAACTTATAGTTTATTTTCAAACGCCATAATTTTGGTATATGTGTGGCATGTATATAAACATATTTTGGAGCAATACAAATTGGAGCAACAACAATAAACTAAAAGACTAGTTCAAAGACTGAAACAGTAAACTTCTGACAAAACTCTGCATGAAAAAAAACTTAAAAAGACTGAGAAAAAGAATGCATGAGCTCTGGCATGGTGGGGGGCATGGAAGGGGGAATTGCTCTAAATTTGACTAAGAAATGTTGTATGAAATGCACAAAACTTCAATAAGAAAACATGAAAAAAAAGGTCTGTTCTTTGACCTTTTATCCTGATTTAACTCTAATCTTAGATGTTTAAACTGCAGGGTAAAGAAAGTAAAGAAGCATATATCTTTAATCCCAGCACTCAAGAGTTAGAGGTGGACCAATCTCCATGAGTTCAAGACCAGCCTGGTCTACATAGTGAGTTACAGACCAGCTGGAGCTACAGGGAGACTCTGTCTCAAAAGAGACCCCCCCCAAAAAAAAAGAAAGTAAGGAAGTATTTGACCTTGTTTTTCTCCTCTACAAATTTATACTCCATACCCTAATTATAGCTCCAAATGTACAGTTTGCATTTTTTTATTAAGAAGTAAAACAAGCTGAGTGTGGTGGTGCATGCTTTTAATCCCAGCACTTGGGAAGCAGAGGCAGGCAGATCTCTGTGAGTTCAAGGCCAGCCTGGTCTACATAGTGAGCCCCAGGCCAGCTGGGACTAAAGGGAGACCCTGTCTGAAAAATACCAAAACAAATGAACAAAAAAGAAGTAAAACAAAAATGGTTGGGTCTTGAATAGGGCTGTAGAGGCAGAGTAGGCCTTGAGTTGCCTTGCCCGAGGAATAAATACCTCTGGAACCTGATTCTGAGCTACAACACAAGCAGAAAGAGACCTGGCAGGTACCCATGTAGATTAATTGTGGGAAGCTAGAAAACACTGTTTATTGGTCTGCTGGAAGGGCTTTCAACTTTAGTCTGCTGGTATATTCTTGAATGCCAGCCAAGTTAGATTATACTATTCAAGGGACTGGATAGTGATTGATGGTTCAAATGAAATCTACCTAATTTTCTAGATGCTGAAACCTGGAGATTATATCATATATATATATATATATATATATATATAAATATATTATATATAAATTAATATAGAATATATATATAATAATATATATATATATTTAATAAATAATTTAATATATATAATATATATATATTTATATATAATAAATTTATACCGGCTTAATACACAGGCCTTCAGTTGATAGTATTGGCTGAATATAGGCTCAGATTGTTAAAAAATTCTTTATAAGAAATTGTATTTTGGGAAGAACAAGTTAGATACATGGAAGATAATAGAAGAAATATCTTTAGTTTAATCTTGTAAGCATGTGACTTTATTTCCAAACATTTTAAGTTAACATATCTTGATTGGCTTCTGTGAAAATGTGAAACTACATTTCTGCTGTAAATATTGTGTGATACATCACACATGCACACACATGAAAAGTTAGGTTCTTAGAGGCATTGAAAGCCTTTTTCCTCTCTGTCCCTTACCTCTCTTACCCCCTTTCTTCTCTCTCTCTCTCTCTCTCTCTCTCTCTCTCTCTCTCTCTCTCTCTCTCTCTCTCTTGGTCTTGGACTAGGGATTAAATTCTTGTGGTACTAGTTATTGAATTCAAGGCCTCCTCTATGCTAGACATTACACTCTGTATGAAAATGTCCTGATGTAACCCAATACCGTGTCCAAAGAAGATATGTCACCAGGAAATAAAAACTGTTAAAATGGGGCTGGAGAGATGGCTTAGCGGTTAAGAGCGCCTATCAGAGGACCTGGCTTCGATCCCCAGCACCCACATGGCGGCTGAGAACCATCATGAACTCCAGTTCCAGGGGAATCCGACACCTCTCTGACTCCTCTGACCTCCGCGCATTGCAAC
Source organism: Rhizomys pruinosus (assembly GCA_009823505.1). Taxonomy (NCBI): domain Eukaryota; kingdom Metazoa; phylum Chordata; class Mammalia; order Rodentia; family Spalacidae; genus Rhizomys; species Rhizomys pruinosus. The sequence goes on from VZQC01013482.1 coordinate 336,949, forward strand.
ACACGGGTGCACAGACCTACATGCAGACAGTACATTCATACACATACAATATAAATAAAATAAAATAAAAATGAGGCAGGCAGATCTTTGTGAGTTCAAGCCAGCCTGGTCTACAGAGTGAGTTTCAGGACAGCCGGGACTACAGGGAGACCCTGTCTCGAAAAGACCAAAAAAAAAAAAAAAAAAAAAAAAAAAGTCTTTTTAAAAAAAACTGTTAAAATGAGATAACTCAGAGCAGGAGTTTTAGATATGTAGAGCTCAGAGCCAGGAGTTTTAGGTATGTAGAGCCCTGTTAAAATGAGATAACTCAGAGCAGGAGTTTTAGGTATGTAGAGCCCTGTTAAAATGAGATAACTCAGAGCAGGAGTTTTAGGTATGTAGAGCCCTGTTAAAATGAGATAACTCAGAGCAGGAGTTTTAGGTATGTAGAGCCCTGCAGAGCATTGGTCTCATCATCTGAGAAACACTCCTATGGGCAGAGAAGTCAGGTGCTTGGGGCCATGAGTCCTTTATTACTTCTTTATGTACAGACGGCTGTTCTAGGGGTAAAGTTTCATTTAAGGTGCTATGTGGATCCCTAGACTTTGATTTGTGTCCCCAGCAGCTGTGCAAAATTTACCACAGTTTCACTTTCTCCAGTTTTACAAAGTTGCAGTCACCTGAAGTCTTTTGGAAGCATCAATATTTTTTTTTTCTTTTTTTTGCGGTTCTCAGCCTCAGCCTTTAATGGCTGCGCTATCCCTCCAGCCCTGGAAGCATCAATATTTTTATTTTGATTATTTCAGGAAAGATCACATCTGTGCCTTCTATTCTGTATTATTATAAATTTTCTATTTATTTATTGTTCATTATTTTTCTGAATTTTTAGTGTGGCTCACTTGTGAATTCAATACTATTACCAGTATTTATATATAAGAAATGTAGTGTATTTGGGGTTAAGTATTGTCCACAATATTCTGTATTGGTTGTGGTTTAGGAAGGGGGAATCAATACTACTTTGGTAGATTCAAAAGAGAATGGAGGGCTGGAGAGATTGCCTAGTGGTTAAGAGCGCCGATCGCTCTTGCAGAGGACCCGGGCACCCACATGGCGGCCGAGAACTGCCTGAAACTCCAATTCCAGAAGAACTCCAGTTCCAGGGGAATTCGACACCCTCTTCTGACCTCTGCGCATTGCACAACACGGGTGCACAAACTTGCATGCAGACAGTACATTCATACACATACAGAAATAAATAAAAATAAAAGAGAATGGAATATATAATGTATTACATTTTCTCTCCAAAATAGTTTATACTCATGAAAAGTTTCTTTATAAAAATCCATTAATTCTGATAAATGCCCCAGCATACTAAACAGGTAATACAGAAGGGAGAGATGTTACCACAACAGCTATATGAACGATGGATGCTTTCTCAGACAGATTGGAGGAAGATTTATAAAGAACACACAGGAAAACCAAAGCCAAACAAAACAAAGTTGCCCAGTAGTCTAGTGCAGCCTTTAACAATACATCTAGCTTTCCTTTAACTATTTATTAAATGTCAACAAAAACTACACTTTTATATTCTATTTAATAAGCCCTATCTCAGACTTTCAAATTTCATTTGTTATTGGTAGTCAGCATCTTATTATTCAGCGCAAGGCGGTCTTGAACTCCCTAATGTTGGGATTGCAGGTGTACACTAAAATAGCAAGCCACTTCAAAATTGTTTATACCCATTTTATAGACAAGACCATATTTAAATGAGCATGTCATCTGGTATAAGTTAAAGCTAGGAAGCAGCAGAGCCCTAAATTCCAAGGGACATTCCCATGACTCACCAACATAGTAAAGACCTTTTGGGACATTGAAATGCATTTTATGATATTAAGTATTTAACTGGACTACTAGTTTAAAAATTAGGTCATAGCTCCTTTTACATTGTAGTGAATTCTATTAAGGGATCTCAGTGCATCTCTTTTGCAATGATAGAACTGTGACTGTGATCCCTATGGGTAACCAGTTTCGCTAGCTTGGTGCCTTGGGTGAATGGTAAACCATTCTACCAAGCCAGTTGGAATAAAAGAAAACTCAGTCAGCTCACTAGTTCTTTGGTACATATGATGCTAAAACAAAAATTTAAAATCAAACACCACCAAGGGTCCAAAGACAATTAAAATGTTTAACATGGCACAAACAAATTAGTTTGAAATGTTTACCTTCTACCCTTAGTTATTAGGATATTTTTCTGTTTATGAAAGAGACTAGCTGGTGACACATCACTGTTCAACCTGAAGACAGAAAGAGGAACTAAGGAATATCTGTGGACTTAACTTAAATAACACAGTTTGTTTAAACTTCAGATCCACAGAGGAGAGAACTTTTGTCTTATTACCCATACTGATACTCAGTGTTTAAAATGGGAAACAGCTAACTCTAAGCCATTTCCAGCAAATCCAACAGGGAAAGAAAGGGACATAATTTGTGAAAATGTGGATTCAAAGCTCCCATTCACACTTTATTATTTTTTTTTTTGAGGCATCCTCAGAGAGACCAATATCCAAAATCAGCTCTGACCTCAGTTCACTGGCCACATTTCCTTTTCTCATTTCTTTCCTTGAATTCCTCTGCTTTTTGGCCTTTATTAAGTGCTGTAGATAACATCATGTAAAATTGATGGTGTTGTACTCTGTAGAGCAATGGTTTCCCAGATGTGATCCTGGGGCCGGCAGCCCCAGCACTAGCACCAACTGAGAGCTTGTTCCAAAAAAAAATTCTCAGACCTGTTCTAGGCCTGAGTGAGAAGCTAAGGGCTGTCTCTCCAAGATGTGTCTAACATGTCTTCTAAGTTATGCTGATGCAGGCCCATGTTTGAAAGCCTGCAAGCATAGAAATCACTTTATATTACTTGTTTATGATAAATTATATAATCTAGGTATCCAAAGAATATATGGGAGTAAAACTGAGCAAAGACTATTATTTCAGAACTTCCATGATCCTATAAATCAATGCTTTTAATTATATGAAGATTCATAACATAGTTGCATATTTTTTTTACTTATTTTCCCCTGAAGCTTAACAAATGGTCCAACTATTGATCATCTATAACATAAACTAGATGGCTATGAAGCATTCCTTCAGTTTGTTGTTTTTTTTTTCCACAAGGAAACCTTTTGGTTTTTTAAGGGACGGGATTTGAACTCAAACTTGAATGAAATTAGACACAGAGAGAAGATACAGGGAACAGAGTTAACCTCGGATGTTGAGTGATAGCAGTGTGATTAGAACAGGATGTGGAAGTTTTCACTGATTTGTTGCTGCTCTTTTGCTCTTTCTGTCAAGGTATTTTTTTTTCTCCCTTTGTAATCTAATCAGAAAGGCAATTTACATTTCCGTGGAATTTTATTATCGTTATATTATTTTTAAAGCATGATGTTCGAGCAGCAAGAGCAGCCAGAGAAGTCATTCTTATTAGGAAAGCAAGATCATTTGTAAGATTTTGTAAAAACTGTAGCTACAGGAGCAAAGCCTCCAAGGCAAGGATTTACTGTAAACTTGAGGTGAGTCAACAGGACTGGACTGCCAAGAAGTTAATTTGATTTTGTGCTGCATGCATAAGCTGTTGGTATTTAAAATGAGGGTGCAGGCTGAGAGAGCTGGGCTCCACCCAGGCTAGAAGACACCTGAAGAATTGCCTTCTAGTCTGTGCCTTGTTCTATAAAGGATTTCAATAAAAAACATTCCAAATGTCTAATCCAAGGCAAACTCTAGCTCTTCCTGCCTAGTAACTGTGAGCAAAAGAAATAATGATCAGGATAAACTGGGATAGACTCTCCTCACTGTTTACTAACTGCTGACAAGCTGAATCAGGACAGAGGAAGAGTGAGCCCCTGAGAGGCTGTGACTTTGATGGATGGCTGGCTGAATCACCAGCAGAAGTCTTTGAACATACAAATGCAATATATTGAAAGATGGTGGGTACTGCCCCAAATTATGCCACTTTGCCATATAGGTTATTTTGAATTAAAGGCGTTTTTTAAAAAGCCAACACATGCAGTAAGGGTGGTCTGACCATCCTTACTGTTCTTCTTGCAGTGTTCTTCCTGGAAGCAAGAGTTAGCAGTACCTATGGAGAGGTCCTTCCATTGCCAGAAGCAGAATGAGGTTCTCACTGCCAAGGATGACAAGCCGAGAGCCAGATAACCATACCAGCAGACCTTACTGAAATAATTCTTATCATTCCTTTGCCACCCTACATAGATTGCTTACTTTTCCATAACTGCTTTTCTCCACGCTGCCTAATTTTAAAAACATTTATATTTCGCTACTTCTTTTGGTCTTCCTTTCTTCATGAAGACTCCTGTATCACAGACATTTTATATTCAACAAAATTGTATGCTTTTTTCATGTTAATCTAGCCTATGCTGATTGAGTTTTCAAGGCTCAGCTTGAAATAGTTTAAAAATATAAAGGTAAATTTTTGCCTCCCTCTACCACCTAGAATCCAGCCTGAGAGAAAGAAGTAAAATATTCTCTGCCTGATCAAGTCTGGGAGGGCTCTTCTGATCGTCTGACTTCAGAGAATTTTCTCTTTCTTCCTTTTACCCCTTCACTTGTATTTATTCTTCTTAGTAACATTCATCATATACCTGCCAAAGTTCTATATGTTTCCTGTATGTCAGGTTAAGTGTTGCAGTTATTGACGTATATGTTTCTATAATAATATTTGACATTTAGTGATTTCTCAGCGTTTACTAGAGAAAAAATGAAAAAAAGACAAGAACATGAAAGAAAAAAAAGTTCTTGGAATAGAGAAAAGTAATGAACAAGTGAAAGTGTTCCAGAAAGGAAAGAAGCTAGATTAAGCTGATTAAACTATCAATATAAATTTCTTGTGGTACTAGTTATTGAATTCAAGGCCTCCTCTATGCTAGACATTACACTCTGTATGAAAATGTCCTGATGTAACCCAATACCATGTCCAAAGAAGATATGTCACCAGGAAATAAAAACTGTTAAAATGGGTCTGGAGAGATTTAGGGATAAAGTGCGGCCTATCAGAGGACCTGGGTTCGATCCCAGCACCCACATGGCGGCTGAGAACCATCTTACTCCAGTTCCAGGGGAATCACGACACCCTCTTCTGACCTCCGCACACCTACACGGGTGCACAGACCTACATGCAGACAGTACATTCATACACATACAATATAAATAAAATAAAAAAAATGAGGCAGGCAGATCTTTGTGAGTTCAAGGCCAGCCTGGTCTACAGAGTGAGTTTCAGGACAGCCGGGACTACAGGACCCTGTCTCGAAAAGACCAAAAAAAAAAAAAAAAAAAGTCTTAATTTATAAAAAAAAAACTGTTAAAATGAGATAACTCAGAGCAGGAGTTTTAGATATGTAGAGCTGTTAAAATGAGATAACTCAGAGCAGGAGTTTTAGGTATGTAGAGCCCTGTTAAAATGAGATAACTCAGAGCAGGAGTTTTATATGTAGAGCCCTGCAGAGCATTGGTCTCATCATCTGAGAAACACTCCTATGGGCAGAGAAGTCAGGTGCTTGGGGCCATGAGTCCTTTATTACTTCTTTATGTACAGACGGCTGTTCTAGGGGTAAAGTTTCATTTAAGGTGCTATGTGGATCCCTAGACTTTGATTTGTGTCCCCAGCAGCTGTGCAAAATTTACCACAGTTTCACTTTCTTCAGTTTTACAAAGTTGCAGTCACCTGAAGTCTTTTGGAAGCATCAATATTTTTTTTTCTTTTTTTTGCGGTTTCTCAGCCTCAGCCTTTAATGGCTGCGCTATCCCTCCAGCCCTGGAATCAATATTTTTATTTGATTATTTCAGGAAAGATCACATCTGTGCCTTCTATTCTTATTATTATAAATTTTCTATATTTATTTATTGTTATTATCTGAATTTTTAGTGTGGCTCACTTGTGAATTCAATACTATTACCAGTATTTATATATAAGAAATGTAGTGTATTTGGGGTTAAGTATTGTCCACAATATTCTGTATTGGTTGTGCTTTAGGAAGGGGGAATCAATACTACTTTGGTAGATTCAAAAGGAATGGAGGCTGGAGAGACCTAGTGGTTAAAAGATTGTGCATTTGCAGGACCGGGCACCCACATGTGGGGCCGAAGACCGCCTGATAACTCCAATTCCAGAGAACTCCAGTTTCCAGGGGAATTCAGACACCCTCTTCTGACCTCTGCGCATTGCACAACACGGGTGCACAAACTTCATGCAGACAGTACAATTCATACACCATACAGAAATAAATAAAAATAAAAGAGAATGGAATATAAATGTATTACATTTTCTCTCCAAAATAGTTTATACTCATGAAAAGTTTCTTTATAAAAATCCATTAATTCTGATAAATGCCCCAGCATACTAAACAGGTAATACAGAAGGGAGAGATGTTACCACAACAGCTATATGAACGATGGATGCTTTCTCAGACAGACAGATTGGAGGAAGATTTATAAAGAACACACAGGAAAACCAAAGGCCAAACAAACAAAGTTGCCCAGTAGTCTAGTGCAGCCTTTAACAATACATCTAGCTTTCCTTTAACTATTTATTAAATGTCAACAAAAACTACACTTTTATATTTATTTAATAAGCCCTATCTCGACTTTCAATTTCATTTGTTATTGGTAGTCAGCATCTTATTATTCAGCGGCAAGGCGGTCTTGCAACTCCCTAATGTTGGGATTGCAGGTGTACACTAAAATAGCAAGCCACTTCAAAATTGTTTATACCCATTTTATAGCAAGACCTATTTAAATGAGCACTGTCATCTGGTATAAGTTAAAGCTAGGAAGCAGCAGAGCCCTAAATTCCAAGGGACATTCCCATGACTCACCAACATAGTAAAGACCTTTTGGGACATTGAAATGCATTTTATGATATTAAGTATTTAACTGGACTACTAGTTTAAAAATTAGGTCATAGCTCCTTTTACATTGTAGTGAATTCTATTAAGGGATCTCAGTGCATCTCTTTTGCAATGATAGAACTGTGACTGTGATCCCTATGGGTAACCAGTTTCACTAGCTTGGTGCCTTGGGGTGAATGGTAAACCATTCTACCAAGCCAGTTGGAATAAAAGAAAACTCAGTCAGCTCACTAGTTCTTTGGTACATATGATGCTAAAACAAAAATTTAAAATCAAACACCACCAAGGGTCCAAAGACAATTAAAATGTTTAACATGGCACAAATTAGTTTGAAATGTTTACCTTCTACCCTTAGTTATTAGGATATTTTTCTGTTTATGAAAGAGACTAGCTGGTGACAAATCACTGTTCAACCTGAAGACAGAAAGACGAACTAAGGAATATCTGTGGACTTAACTTAAATAACACAGTTTGTTTAAACTTCAGATCCACAGAGGAGAGAACTTTTGTCTTATCACCCATACTGATACTCAGTGTTTAAAATGGGAAACAGCTAACTCTAAGCCATTTCCAGCAAATCCAACAGGGAAAGAAAGGGACATAATTTGTGAAAATGTGGATTCAAAGCTCCCATTCACACTTTATTATTTTTTTTTGAGGCATCCTCAGAGAGACCAATATCCAAAATCAGCTCTGACCTCAGTTCACTGGCCACATTTCCTTTTCTCATTTCTTTCCTTGAATTCCTCTGCTTTTTGGCCTTTATTAAGTGCTGTAGATAACATCATGTAAAATTGATGGTGTTGTACTCTTAGAGCAATGGTTTCCCAGATGTGATCCTGGGGCCGGCAGCCCCAGCACTAGCACCAACTGAGAGCTTGTTCCAAAAAAAATTCATCAGACCTGTTCTCAGGCCTGAGTGAGAAGCTAAGGGCTGTCTCTCCAAGATGTGTCTAACATGTCTTCTAAGTTATGCTGATGCAGGCCCATGTTTGAAAGCCTGCAAGCATAGAAATCACTTTATATTACTTGTTTTATGATAAATTATATAATCTAGGTATCCAAAGAATATATGGGAGTAAAACTGAGCAAAGACTATTATTTCAGAACTTCCATGATCCTATAAATCAATGCTTTTAATTATATGAAGATTCATAACATAGTTGCATATTTTTTTACCTATTTTCCCCTGAAGCTTAACAAATGGTCCAACTATTGATCATCTATAACATAAACTAGATGGCTATGAAGCATTCCTTCAGTTTGTTGTTTTTTTTCCACAAGGAAACCTTTTGGTTTTTTAAGGGACGGGATTTGAACTCAAACTTGAATGAAATTAGACACAGAGAGAAGATACAGGGAACAGAGTTAACCTCGGATGTTGAGTGATAGCAGTGTGATTAGAACAGGATGTGGAAGTTTTCACTGATTTGTTGCTGCTCTTTTGCTCTTTCTGTCAAGGTATTTTTTTTTCTCCCTTTGTAATCTAATCAGAAAGGCAATTTACATTTCCGTGGAATTTTATTATCGTTATATTATTTTTAAAGCATGATGCTCGAGCAGCAAGAGCAGCCAGAGAAGTCATTCTTATTAGGAAAGCAAGATCATTTGTAAGATTTTGTAAAAACTGTAGCTACAGGAGCAAAGCCTCCAAGGCAAGGATTTACTGTAAACTTGAGGTGAGTCAACAGGACTGGACTGCCAAGAAGTTAATTTGATTTTGTGCTGCATGCATAAGCTGTTGGTATTTAAAATGAGGGTGCACGCTGAGAGAGCTGGGCTCCACCCAGGCTAGAAGACACCTGAAGAATTGCCTTCTGGTCTGTGCCTTGTTCTATAAAGGATTTCAATAAAAAAAATTCCAAATGTCTAATCCAAGGCAAACTCTAGCTCTTCCTGCCTAGTAACTGTGAGCAAAAGAAATAATGATCAGGATAAACTGGGATAGACTCTCCTCACTGTTTACTAACTGCTGACAAGCTGAATCAGGACAGAGGAAGAGTGAGCCCCTGAGAGGCTGTGACTTTGATGGATGGCTGGCTGAATCACCAGCAGAAGTCTTTGAACATACAAATGCAATATATTGAAAGATGGTGGGTACTGCCCCAAATTATGCCACTTTGCCATATAGGTTATTTTGAATTAAAGGCGTTTTTATAAAAAGCCAACACATGCAGTAAGGTGGTCTGACCATCCTTACTGTTCTTCTTGCAGTGTTCTTCCTGGAAGCAAGAGTTAGCAGTACCTATGGAGAGGTCCTTCCATTGCCAGAAGCAGAATGAGGTTCTCACTGCCAAGGATGACAAGCCGAGAGCCAGATAACCATACCAGCAGACCTTACTGAAATAATTCTTATCATTCCTTTGCCACCCTACATAGATTGCTTACTTTTCCATAACTGCCTTTCTCCACGCTGCTTAATTTTAAAAACATTTTTATTTCGCTACTTCTTTTGGTCTTCCTTTCTTCATGAAGACTCCTGTATCACAGACATTTTATATTCAACAAAATTGTATGCTTTTTTCATGTTAATCTAGCCTATGCTGATTGAGTTTTCAAGGCTCAGCTTGAAATAGTTTAAAAATATAAAGGTAAATTTTTGCCTCCCTCTACCACCTAGAATCCAGCCTGAGAGAAAGAAGTAAAATATTCTCTGCCTGATCAAGTCTGGGAGGGCTCTTCTGATCGTCTGACTTCAGAGAATTTTCTCTTTCTTCCTTTTACCCCTTCACTTGTATTTATTCTTCTTAGTAACATTCATCATATACCTGCCAAAGTTCTATATGTTTCCTGTATGTCAGGTTAAGTGTTGCAGTTATTGACGTATATGTTTCTATAATAATATTTGACATTTAGTGATTTCTCAGCGTTTACTAGAGAAAAAATGAAAAAAAAAAAAAAGAAATGGGAATTTCCCCAGAATTGGGGGGGGGGTAGGGACTAAGATGACTGTTGATGGGGTAAATAACACAAGAGGCAGGCATATGTCTATTTGTATAATCTCTCTCTCTCTCTCTGTCTGTCTTTCTCCCTATCATCTGCAAATCAAAGAAACTGTGTATCATGCTCAGTCTCTCATCAGTGTGGGGATCAGGAAACAATCTCAGTCTAAGACACAGGAAAGGAATAAATAAAAGCAGGATTCGGAATGAGGGTTGACTGTGAGATTAAAAGCCCTAAGTTGTGTCATGGTGAATGTTTCAGGGTTCCATCATGTAAGAGGTGGCTGCAGCTGCCTGGAACAGGGCAGTCTCACACCTGAACAAAAGGATCTGGTGCACAGACAGAGACTAGAATGGGCAGATGACTCAAAGCTGCTTAGTTTAATGCATAGCATGAGGAGCTGGGAACATTTAATCGGGACAGAGAAGACTGGATATTAAGTACTTAAAAAATGTCCTGTGTAAGAGACATTAGAACTGCTCTCTGTGTTTATTGGGGCAGGAACTAGGAATTACAACACAGGAAACTACTAGGAGCCACAATTCAGATCCCATGAAGTACTTTGCAAGAGAACACAGCTAGTAAAGAAAGCATGACATTTCTTGAGGCAGTTTTCTACTGAGAGAGAGAACAGATACTCCCTTTTGCCTTGCTCCTTAAGGAGAATCTTCAGAGTAGCAGCATTTCCATCATCTGTGAGGATTTTAGCCCATTCAGACCTATTGACTGAGAATGTGTAGCATGGATTTTCCCAGATGGTTCATATCCATACTAAAGTTTGAGAATCTCTGAGTGGAAAGATCAAACTCTGGGGTTGTTATGAAAGGAAACACAAATAGTTAGTGGGCACCTGGACTCCTTTCCACCTAAGAACAAAAGAAATTGATCCTGCATATCCCATATGGAAAGGAAGAAGCTGATCCCCTCTGCATGTTTTTTTTTTTAATTCAAACAAAACTTCAGAAGAATGTACAACCAAGAACAAGTTACCTGATTCTAAATAGAAGATTCTAATTTATTTTAACTTTAATTAAATACCTGGTATGCTCTTCCAGACACTAGGAATAAAGTGAAATGAAGAAATGCATGCACTTATTATTTAGCTAAATTTCCATGCCATAAACTTCACCACCCCAGTTTTTCTACTCTCCAGTTTACTTGATACAGTGATGATAAGTTGTTCTTACTGCAAGACACTTGGCTTCTAGCATATGCTGATTTCTGGGAGGTAAATACTTGTTTTGCTGCCACTTTTAAGTGGACACTTTGGTGTTATTAAATGTGGCATAGAGCAAGCATGAGGAAAGTCAGCTCTTAGGAGTTACTTTGGCTGCTCTAGGTCACCTACCATAATGGCAACCCTGAGTCGGTGCTTAGACAGTAGGCTTGGATTTATTTAACCATATACAGGAACAAGGAAATAGGATCCTTTCAGTATCCTTTATTAAAAGAAGGAAGAAATGCCTGCCTTGTCAGCAAACAGGAGTAAGGATTATACCTTCAAAAGCCCACTGAAAATTCTCCTCTGGAGCTGGCAGACCAGCTAAACATGGGGTGCACCAGGCACACTGAAGATGATTCATAGGGTATGTTGACGTTTTAGGTCAAGTGGAAAAACTGGAGCTCTGAAATTTTATGGCATGGGAATTTAGCTAAAAATAATTAGCATAGCAAGAGTAAAGGGTTTCAGGAGAGATTCTGTTTAGAACTTATTTGCTTTAAGTTATATACTAAGTACCATGTTGAAGTGGATGGGGAGACAGTTATAGAATTTATAAATAAGGATAACAGTAGTAAATTTGGATTTTGGAAAGGTCCCTCTATCAGAAAAATGGGTGATTATTTGTAGCATAGGTGGTATATGGTGGTCCAGGGAACCTAAAAAGCAAGACTATGAGTAAAAAAAGTCTACTAGAAAAAAGATGTGGTGAGGGACTGTGATAAGACTAGAGCACCGAGAATGCACCAGGGGTAGCACACTGGAAAGCTGTTTCAGGTAAGCTTGATACGGATGATATCCAGTGGGATGTGGAGTAAGGAGGAGAATGGAAGAACACTATGATCTTTGAGGTAGGGGTGATTTGATGGTTACTGTGACTTTAACTAAAAGCAGGTGCTGTGCACTGCAGGACTACATGTAGAAGAAGTGAAAACTGTGACTGTTGATCCATTGAAAATGAAGCCCACTTGGATGTGAAGATGGCACAGTTCTGAAGGCAATGAATAGAATAAGGATGTGAAACAGCCTCATCTGGACCTAACAGAGAGATGGAAATCTCTGGTCGGTAGCTGAAGAAGTGGATTTGATACCAAAACATCGCCTGGTACTTCAAGAAAATACAAACAATTCTGTGCCTGGTGACATAGGCTTATAAGTCCAAATATCCAGGAGGCCGAGGCATGAAGATCAGTCATTCAAAGTCTGTCTGGGAAACTTAGTAAAACCCATGAGCTGTGTGGGTTTGGGCACAACTGCTCGCAAATTGGTTTTACATGAAGGATGCTTGTACTCACAAATTTCACTTATTGTTAAAAAAATGAAAACAAAACAAAACAAAACAAAAAAAACCCAGAAAGATGCAGAAAAGTTATGGCAGAATGCATGATCTGGGATGGGTAGGGGTGGGGTGGGGGGAAGGGAAGGGGATATATGCCTGAACTGAATTGGAAAATGATGTATGAAATACATAAAGCATCAATAAAAAAAAAGAAAAAAATGAGTGCTAGGCATGTAACTCACAATCTCTAGCATTACAACTTGAAACACTAAGATCTAATTCTGAGTTTGATCCAAATAATGGAATATATCTATGTGTCAGTAATATAGATAGCAGTCTAGAAATATATGGCCACTCAAAGAGAGAGATGATTCTAAAATGAAAATTTAGCAATTAGGTGAAGTTTGGGGAAACTTAAATATTAAGAGGGACTCACCAAACCAAAGACAAGAACATGAAAGAAAAAAAAGTTCTTGGAATAGAGAAAAGTAATGAACAAGTGAAAGTGTTCCAGAAAGGAAAGAAGCTAGATTAAGCTGATTAAACTATCAATAACCAAAATACAACAAAATAAAGATGGACCACTGGCTTCTGGGTGGAATGGTGATCCCTGAGGTGAGTTTCCATTGAGGTAGGCAGTGTATCAGTGTATTGAATATCGAAAGACAAAGAAAATGAGGTGTGAATAGTAAAAGAAACTCTAAAAATGGCCGACACAGTGCTGGCTTTGGCAGCACATATACAAAAATTGGAATGATACAGAGAAGATTAGCATGGTCCCTGGGCAAGGATGACATGCAAACTCATGAAGCATAAAAAATGGCAAGTACAGAATAAGAGACCTTTTGCTTGGTTGTGAGTTGCTGTTGACCCTGGGAAAAGTTAATCCTATGTTTCCTTGTCAACTTTTAAAATATTTCTCCAAAGTCGTATATCTTAAATGTTGTTGTATTTGTTTTCACATGACAAAATATTCAGTTGACATTTTACCCTTCTCTCATAAATGTGTCTCATTTTTAGACAATGATAGTATTTTCTCATCTCTATTTCTCAGTTGACTCATACTTTTATAAATTATAGTTCAATAAAAATATTTAAGAATAAAAAGGAAAATAAATCCCAAAGAGCTCTAATATATATTTATCCCTAAGCACTGTAACAAGGAATGATTCCTACTAGGGTTTTCTCTCCTTCCTCTTCAATCACATCATCCTCAACTGTTTCTTGCTTGTAGGAAAGGCCTTGTGTTGTGATACTTTGCCATCAGTAAACATTAAAACCATGTTTCCAATGTAAGTATTTGTTTTTCCTTTCATTTCCACTCTCAGGTCAAATGACAGAATCCATTTCTGAGTCCCTGCTTAGTCTTGGTGAATTAGGTTTGTCCTGACCTAACCTTTGATCTATGATTTCTAATTATATACCATAAGATGTCCAGCTTTCACCCAATTTATTGAACCTTTGACAGAAATTTGGCATCATGTCATTGACCAGAATTGATGTTTCCTGGAATATGACAAGTGTTTGGATTTCAGAGTCGATCCTCAACAATAACATTCCCCTGACCTTCCAGCATCAATGTTTTCTTTTGCTTTAAATACTAGACCCAGAGGATTTGAAAAATATGCCCCACACTGGCTTTGATAGTGGGAGAGATGATCCCTCTGACTAAACTTAGGTTTATTTTAAAATGTAAAACTTTTAGTGGGGTTCAACGTGATATTCTTCCCAATTCTAGTCAATTTTATGTATGAAGATACCTAGTACTTCATGATAAACAGTAAAAGGGAGCTATAGGTGATAGGGTTAAATTTAATTAAATTGATTAAACTATTATGCTAATATTGTACTCCCTCCCAGTTTATATATCAGGAGATACTATGAAAATTCTATTTTAAAGATTGAAAATGGTCAAATACACCAGAGAGAGAGAGAGAGAGAGAGAGAGAGAGAGAGAGAGAGAGAGAGAAATTTTAAAATGCAAATACTAGGCAAGAGAATGTGATAAACTTTCTGTGGGTCAAATGTTTTCAATATTTTATTTAATCATAATCTTTCTGTGAGGTAGGAATTGATTGACCATTGACCACTGCTTATCACTAACTTAAGCTTTCACCTAATCTTATCTTTTCCCCTTACATATCTTAGGAACATACATCCTGATGGAATATTTAACCATGGACATCAAACCAAACTACCCTTTAATTCCATGTCTTTTAGGATGCTAAGTCTGATGTCATAGAAGAGATTTTAAGCACCCAAACAGAAAGTACAGAACATATTTGCCTAGTCTTGCCTTTAAAAAAAAAACCCTGCAGTTTGGTTTAAGAACTACAAGATTCTTTGTGTTGCAGTTTTCCCATTTGCAAACCTTTAGGATTAGGTTAAATTGATTGTTTAGATATGGCTCTTGCATTTACAATGACTCCAGCAAGGGCATTAAAGTACTAAAGAAAATGGAAACATCTTCCTCCACATTTGATCCTAGGACCAACCTCATCAGGCACAACTGGGGATTATTTTATAACTGAATATATATTTGTGAATTCAGACCCTAGTGAGCAAAACTCCTTAACACAGAGCTAGAGAATCTGCATAATAGCCAGTATCTCCTAAAGTCTGGTGCTTCATTACTTGCATAAATGAAAATTAATATTGGAATATGAGTGCTACTGATGAATCTCAGGCAGCTCACATTTGAGAGCCACTAAACCTGACACTGTGGTAGGAAGACAGCAATAGGTTTATTGGTTGATACTAGACTCCCATTCCTCCCTCAGATGTGAGGAAGTGGAACATCTCTTGATCTACCAGATTTTCTGGCAAAGGACAGAGGAGGTTACTCTGAGAGCCCTGTTCTTCTCCACAGTAGAGACTCCCTAGGCTACGGCTCTTTCTGGAGCTTCTCTGAGCCCTGTTCTGCTCTACAGTAGAGCCTCCCCAGACCTGCTACTTCTCTGTTTGGCAAGATGCTCTGTGCTCTGCTTTCCCAGTGGGCTACAAGTCCCACTTGCACAAATGTCAACAGTGTCACTACCAATCATTTAGATCCTTAAGGATTAAAATCTGTGACTTTCAGTGTCAGAACATTTTGCAGACCTTTCTGTAACTAAAGCCCCCAGGCATCTGAGCCAAGAGAAACACTGATGTAGTTTAGACGGATGGTTTCATTCTTTTATTTCCCTTTACAAAAGCTACTACCTTAAGATCCCCATTATGACTGAGGCATTGTACTAGGATTAAAAGCTGCTTACTATCCTGAAAAATGTCAATCACGTTATACTCAATATAATTTTATTTATTTATTTATTTATTTATTTATTTATTTATTTATTTTTTGGTGTTTTCGAGACAGGGTCTCCCTGTAGCCCCAGCTGTCCTGGAACTCACTCTGTAGACCAGGCTGGCCTTGAACTCACAAAGATCCGCCTGCCTCTGCCTCCCGAGTGCTAGGATTAAAGGCGTGCGCCACCACGCCCGGCTCAATATATAATTTTAAATAGACATGATGGCTATCTTCAGCAAGCCCACAACATTGTCAGATTCACCAGTAACATGACCACCCTGATGTGTGTCCTTATGTCAAAGCTGACCTGCTAATGAAGAGCCTCTTCATGTCCATCTCCTGCCCTCCGGTTCGTCCTTTTTCCCCTCGCTCTTTCTCTTAATATCCTAAAATGCAATGAAAAGTTCAGTGGAAAATGATAAAGTTCAGATTTCATTAGCTTTTGATATCATTGTTCCTTGGGGAGAAAAATCACATTTTTGGGTGACCTTTTTAGTTAATTTGCAGCTGAGAGAAAAATCAGCCCTAAGGTTTTTCCATTTATGGATAATTAGGCTTCCTGGTCAGCATGTCCCTGTGGTGTGGGCCATGCTGTGGGGGTGAAGTATAGAATATTGGTCTCATCCCCTTCACTTCTGAGTTCCAGACCCTAGGCAATGGGAAAAATCTGAGCAGCAAGTGGCAATTTAGATTGTGAAGTACTCACATAGAATTTACCACCCAGGGCTGGGAGGTCTCCCTGATGTCCTGAAATTAGGGCCAACTCCTGTGGGGAGGAATGTTTATACTGAATTTTCAATAATAAGGGGCCTGGCTTTGGAGATGATGGGGGAATGGCGTATTTCTAGGGACTGGTGAAAAAATATGGAAAGGTACTAAAGTATACCCACACGGAGGGAAATGGGCAAACATGATTTCTACAAGGCTCCAGTTCTGGATATTTCCGTATGGTTTAGTCTCCTCTATTAGAACCCAGTCTTTCCCCTAATCAAGGGCTTTCCAGACACTATTAGTTACATAATGATTCTTCCAGACCAGCTGGGTCAGGACTGACCTCAGAATTTTCTTTGTATTAAAACAGTGTTGGTTCCAGTAATATTACTTGTTTGTGAGTTTCCCACATGGAAATGGTGAACCAAATTGGTGGTGTCAGGTACAGTTCCCATAAATAGAAGATGAAAAGAAAGATCTATGAGGTCACATCTAGCCTGTCTCTGGAGGATGGGGGCAAGAGGATTCCAGGATGTATTTATTTTCTCTCACTCTGACCAGCTCAAGCTTACATGCTTACATTTATACAGCAACTTTCCTCAAAGGAAATGACTTCACTCATAGAATGCTGAAAGGTCACTGGAAAACTGAGTTATAGAGAGACAGAATAAAGTTCCCCCTGTCAGAAAGTTTGTGCTGAGACTCTGTGAACACTTCTTCGTGGCTCACACCCCATCACTCCTACTTATCTGCCTGCCTAAGTGTGACATTCTAAGCTGTTCTATACTTGCTGTCCAGGGCCCAGCTCCTTCTGTTCCCAGACAACTCTCAAGGATTCCCTAGTGACCTTAATTATCACCTCGTCAAGTATGCATATTTAGTGCATTTAACCTGTCCCCAGAAATCAATCTAGCCTCTCTATACACTGGTTTCATTTAACCCTCTCGTCACTTCCCTGCCTTGTTCTGGTACATTTGCAAGTTCTGGTTGAAGTGACTCAAAAATATTCTATCTCCTCATTAGAGTCTCATAAAAGGGACATTGCAACCTGCCAGCTCTGTGATTTTTCACACCTCTTAAAGTGAGTTTAGAAATAATATTAGCTCTCTTTTCTTGCTGGAGCATTGCATGAGTGGTCTGAATCCCACTGGTCACATGCATATCTCCCTTCAGGACTCTTTTTCAAGTCTGCACTGTGCTTTGAATATTTCCCTTCAAAGGGCAGCAACTGCTGTTTCCCTTCAGTTAAAACTGATATTACCTACTTCCCTTGCTATGGCTACCATGTTCCCCTACATCCTTCTTTCATTCATGGCATTTTTAAACTTTTCAATTTGGAATCAACTCAGAGTTTTTCTAGGGTGGGATTTTTTCTGCACCTTGGCCATGAACATAGGTGATGATGTAGCCAAAGATAATTTCCTTACAGATTTCACTTGCTCCTGAAGCTCTGCTGTTCCAATGCCTGTATGTAGTTACAATGTGTTGATTAAAGAGAGCTTCCCTGCCACAGAGCCATTGGAAGTCAGCTAAGAGAGTACTGTGAGTTCAGATACTTTGGAGCTAACAGATCAAGGTTCAAATCCTTGTGGATTTAGCAGCCTAAGATTTTCTATTTGTTAAATAGGGAAGCTATAATAAATGATCACAAATGATGAAACTGACAACAAAAGAAATGTCATCTCTCCTAGATCTAGAGGTCAGAATTTCCACCCTGTTTGGCTCTTAACTCGTGGTTGCCAACTCTACAGGTTAATGTCTAACTGTCAACTTGAACAGCATGAGAAGATAGTCTGAATGAGGAATTAGCTAGACCAGATTGCCCTATGGATATTCTTGATCGTTAAGTGAAAGATTGGCCCTGTGTGTGGGTGGCACCATGTTGTGGGCTGGTCCATCGATTATATAAGAGGACTGTGGGGTAGCATTTGCATAAAGAGACAAAAGCCAGATGACCCCTGGTAAGCCAGGGTTGGGATAGAACCTTCATAAATGCTGGATGTGATTCAGTGTGGCTAGCATAGTGCAGTATCTAAGGGCAATGTCTACCATTAGGTATAAGATATATATGGGCCATTCTATAGACACTGGAGAAGTTCTCTAGGCTATACCAAACATTTCTCTGACTTCCCAGTTCTAGGTCCTTGGTAACACCATTCTCTTTGTCACTTTCCAAACTAGTCTACAGCTCTGAGAACATCACCAGTTTTTCGTGCTTGTGTTTTTCCTCTTTTTAATTTAACTTAATTCTTATTATATATTAGAAGCAGACAGTATTACTTACAATATTTATAGGAACTAGCAGGTGGCAAAAGATAAATTTCTGCCTGATGTTTCTTTTAGTATAAGTCACAAGACAGGGTGAGGGAGGACTCTGTCTGTAAAGTGCTTGCTATGCAAGCATGGGGATCTGAGTTCAATCCCCAGTACCCACATAAACAGCTGAGCATGATATGTACCTGTAGGTAATGCAGAAGAGGTAAAAAGAGATGATCCTTAGGGTTTGCTTGACCAAATCCCATCCAAATTGGCAAATTCTGTGTTAAAGAAAATAAACTTGGAAGTGACTGAAGCTGCTACTTGATGTTGACATCTGGCGTTGATACCTGCACACACATGTGGCCAGGTAAACGCCCATGTGTACTCACAGATACCAAGTGACATGATCATGCATTTCTAAGTTATTTTATAAAATTCCCAAACCTGTTGTATCAATTTGCTCACATGGAGGGAGATCACTGGACATGAGTTGGAGGAGGGAGTGTGATACTGGGGCAGAAGCGGAGGGCATCACACAGGAGAAGCAAGTGCACCATCTCCAAACCACATCTCCAACTTGTCTTATTTTTATTATTTATTCACCTGTAACTAAAATGAGGTATGCTTTGTGGGGCAACTAACCTGGGAAAAGCCAGACACGTAGGATCTCATTCTAGTTCCAATGAGTTCCAATGCAGTTCTCAGCAGTTGCTACATTAAGTGATTTTATTAAAAGGTATTCCCGTTGGAAAGTATGAAAAGATGAAACTTGGACTCTGTCTGTGCTGGATAGCTTTAGTGTCAACTTGACACACCTGGGTTGAGAGGGAGCGCCTAAATTGGGGAATTGGCCCTTTAGACTGGCCTGTGGCCACATCTGTGGAGTATTGTCTTGATTGTTGAGACAAGTGGAGGAGGGCTAGTCCACTAAGGGTGGGTGTGCAACTCTGGGAGGTTGTTGTGTGTAACTGTTAAAGAGGTCAGGTTTGAGGCTGGGTGTTTTCTGTGGTGGGCTGCTTTAATCCTAGCCACTTGGGAGAAGAGCAGGCAATTCTTAGTTCAAGACCAGCTGGGTCTACAGGCGAGTCTCCAGGAAACGGCTTGGGGCTACAGAGAGACACAGTCTCAAAAAGATAAAAAAAAAAAAAAAAACAAAAAAAAAAAAAAAAAAAAAAAAAAACGATTGGGTCAGGCTGGGCATAGGCCAGGAGAGCAAGCCATCGGAAACAGTCATTCCTCCATGGCCTGTGCTTCAGCTCCTGCCTCTAGGTTCCTGCCCTGAGTTCCTGCCTTGGGCTCCCTGAGTGATGAACTGTGACCCGGGAGCTGTAAACTGAATAAACCCTTTCCTCCCCAAGTTGGTGTCAGTCAGAGTGTTTTGTCACAGCAATGGAAGACAAACTAGAACACTGTCCAAAAGAGGACAACTAAAATTGAAGATGAGGGACAGAGTGAAGAAAACTAAAGAGAAGCATGGAAAGCCAAGGAGAGTACAAACACATAGGTGGGGTTGTCCTTGATAAAGAATTTTTCTATGTCAGTGTAACCTACTAATTGTCCCATGGATAGTGGGGTATACATTTAATCCTAGTATCTGAGAGGCAGAGGCAGGTGGATCTCTGTGAGTCTGAGGCCAGCTGGTCTACATAGCAAGTTCTGGGTCAGTCAGGGCTACATAGTGAGTTTGTTTTATAACAAACAAAAAATAAACTACAAAACAAACAAAAATCCAAAGTTCTGTTGTCTAAATATCCCTAAGTAAATATAGAAAGACAAGGTTGTGAGATCTCCTTATCGACAATGCAGAATCAGGTACAAGCCAAATCTAAAATATTGTGTTAAAGATTTGAGATTAACTAATACAACAGATCAAATATAATACAACAACCTATGCTACTTATAAGCGTTTGGATCTAGGACATTGTGGCTGTTCCATAGAGTTTATTGAGTGACTCAAGTACATAGTGTACCCCCCAACCCAACAACACGAATTAGGTAGAAGGCCACTGGGAGAAGACCTGGCCTCTGTCCTTCAGAAGCATTTGGTATTGATTCACAATCCTGTCCTGTAACCTTTGCTTCTTTTACTATCTGATCTACGTTGGGGATCAACAGAGAGGTGAATGAACCAAGTCCGGTGCATGTAATTAAGGATGGAAGTGAAGCCAGGTGAAGAGTCAGACTTTCCTGTGTTGTAGGCAAAGGCTGAACCCCACCCTGACACACACACACACACACACACACACACACACACACACACACACACACCGCGGGTTAATACCACACCACTTGCTCTTTGTTTATTTAAGGGACACTCTGCTGTGATGAACCTACCTCACCACAGGGTGTCACAACTGCCCCAGCAACTCTAACACACTTGGGAGACAAGGTCTAAAAGGTCAGCAGCAATTTGCAGGCTCTGTGCTGCCCCTACGTGAGTGACTCAGCACAGCTGCTGCAGAAATCATCCTAATGTCACTGCTGCCAGGACCCCAAAGGAAGGCCTCCAAAACTTCTCACCAGGCCTCAGGCGAACAGGACGGGAACTAGACTGTAGCTTTCCTGATGTGGGGTAAGGGACCGGGTCAGTATTCTCAGGACTTGCTCCCTTGCAAGCCTCCAGGAATGGGACTAGTTTTGTCCTTACAGGGAGGATGGAGAAACATCAGACAAGGAGTCCACAATGGCTTTGAGTATGACTATTTCCCTCAGGTCAGAGTCCTTCGGCTGCTCTATCTGCAGAGCTAGATGTCCTCAGTTTCTCCATCTGTAAACAAAAGATTGCTTAAAGATGAAATAAAAAGGAAAATTTATCATGCATTTGGTAGACATTTCAATTTCGTTGTCTTATTTGGCCCTGACAGTTAGCCTCTGAGGTAGGAAGAATTAGCCCATTTCATCAAGAAATTAAGGCTCTGAGATCCTAAGGCGTGGTAAAGGAGAAACAATGTAGGGAAAGATTTTCACCCAGATCTGCTAAGCTTTACTCCATGATAAGCAGGGCACAGAGAATATCTCTGAATAAAGTTCAGGAAAGTAGATTCTGAAACTTTGAGGTAGAAGCAATGAATGGGATTGATGAATCAAGTGTTAATAATAAACCGGGATCAAGAACAGTAGGTGAAAGATTAACAGAAGGAAGAGTAATTTCAATTATATCTAACCAATGTTTATTGAGTTTCTCTCTTTAGAAAGTTACTCATTAAGCAGCAAAAGACACATAGCCCTTGAGGCATGTCCTAGTTTGTCTTCCATTGCTGTGACAAAACACTCCTGCTGACACCAACTTGGGGATGAAGGGTTTATTCAGCTCACGTCTCCTGAGTCACAGTTTATCACTTAGGGAGCCCAAGGCAGGAACTCAGGGCAGGAACCTGGAGGCAGGAGCTGAAGCACAGGCCATGGAGGAATGCTGTTCACTGGCTTACTTCCCTGGCCCATGCCCAGCCTGACCTCCTATACAGTATACAACAACCTGCCCAGGGTGGCACCACCCATAGAGGGCTGGGCCCTCCCACATTGCTCAACAATCAAGACAATACTCCACAGACGTGGCCACAGGCCAGTCCAATGGAGCCAATTCCCCAATTGAGGCTCCCTCAACCCAGGTGTGTCAAGTTGACACTAAAGCTATCCAGCACAAGGCAAATGGTAATCCAGTCATGCCAAAATCCAAGTGCAAGTAAGAGTGAGAAAGACTAGGGAAAGAGCATGCAAGGTCTTGCCGAAGGGATATTCCATAGTGCAGGTACACATGCTTTTCAGATGGGTAATAATGCAAGGAATGAGCTACTTGGGAAATGTAAACATGTGAACAACTGTAAGACACAGAGCTGAACCTGGAAAATGAGCAGTTTTGCTGAAATTCATGGAGTGGGCAAGAAACATGCTTGGGTTTATTTGCAATCAAATTGTAGCAAGTTTCTTGAAAAAGAAAATTGTGAGTTTGAGGCACCCAAACCATTTCTGAAGTAAAAAAATCCTGACAATGCAAAGAGTAGATTTTTAGTAATATAGCTTTGTCCATTGTTTTAATAAAAGGCAAATGATTTATGTCATATGAAGAAAGACCAGAGTTTGTCATTTGAGAATGGATACAAGAGAAAGGAGATGGACAAGAAGGTTGTTAAGGAAATAATCTCCAAACTAATTTGATGACAATGAGAATGAAAATAAGATGCTGGAGACACTCAGTTACAACTTGAGAACATGGACTCAAACTAAAGGCACAGGGTTTCAGAGCAAGGACAAAGAAGTAGCCGAGCTTTTGAGCTTCAGTGAGAGAGAAAATTAAAATACCATTAAGTCAGGGGAAAAATCAGAAGCAGTGGCAAGGTTTGAGAGAAAATAATCAATATGAAGACGTGAAGAGGTGTAGGTAGAGGGAAATATGTATAGGAATGTTTGGATAGGGAAAGGGAGAAGGTAAACCACAGCCCCCCGCCCCAGCAAAGACACTGCACTACAAAGGAGGCCTGCTGCTAAAAGGAAGCAGGGCCTTAGCTTTAGGCCTCCCCAAGTGAAGAAGAACCAAGGTGACTTCTCTGGCAGTGCTTATGAGGACATCACTATTTGAGTATCCTTCCATCTCAGAACATCAGAAGCTCTGTCCATGCATTTACAGTCACGGTATCCAAGAGTGGTGGCACACGCCTTTAATCCCAGCACTCAGGAGGCAGAGGTAGGTGGATCTCTGTGGGTTCAAGGCCAGCCTGGTCTACAGAGAGAGCTCCAGGACACCTGGTACTAAAAGGGAGAACCTGTCTCAAAAATACCAAAAAAAAAAAAAAAAGGGTAAAAGAGTGTCCCCTGTCTCAATCATCAGATACATTCAATAGATGTTACTGAAGTCTTTCTCTTCTCTCTCTTCTTTCTCTTCTTTCTCTTCTTTCTCTTCTCTCTCTCTCTCTCTCTCTCTCTCACACACACACACACACTTTTGATGGAAGCTGCAGGTATAAATAAAGCTATTCAAATGGACTGGTGTCAAATATTAGTAAGGGAAAACTGGATGGTGCTTCTGGGTGGTGAGGTTCTTCTCAAGCCAGAGTTGCCTCAGAACCACTTGTAGGCTTTTTATTTGGTTAAGTGTTCCCACATAGCTCCATAGCCTACTGTTCACCTTCCCACTCAATAGATCTGGGGTTAGAGCCCCACCAAATAAATAAATAAATAAATAAATGTTTCTTCTAAGAAACTTCTGGGCAGTGTTGGTGTTAAGAACTGCCATGTTAGTGGGAGAGTCCCTGAGTATTGAGTTAGAACAACGTTATGGAATCCCAACTATTTCTTTCCTTGGCTCTCTGAATATTGCTCTCTCTGTTCTGATTTCCTCATTTGCAGTAGGTCATCTTACCATCACAATGCTGCCAGATGTGTTAACCAAGATCATGAAACAAGTGCTTAAAATGCATATGTTGGTCTTAAATATTTTCTCCTTATTTTTTTACCCATGTACTTTCAATTTGTTAGCTTTGTGGAAATATAAATGACAAAGCCATATATTCAAATTTATAATGTGATGTTTTGATACACAAATACATTGTGTATAGATGATCCCAATATAGCAAATTCACATATCCAACACTTCAATGTTAAGCTTGTTTTGTTTTGAATGCATAGTACATTACTTGAAATCTAGTATACTTTCTTAGTCAATTTCAGGCATACAGAGTATTAACTACAATCATTATGATCTATGTTAGATCTCCAGAATATATTATGTAGTCATCTTATAATAAATGCAAGTTTGCTCCTTTGACCAACATCTCCCCCACAGCCCTTGATAATCACATTTCCTTTTAGTTTCTATGAGTTTGAATTTTCCATATTACAATAATATTTTAAAATGAGACAGAGATACTTTGAGCTAAGAAGGCAGCCAGGAGGAGAAAAATGTTTCTATTTTGTCTATTTAAGAACTGGAAAGAAACTTGTATAGGTTTATGGACAAAATCTTTGGTCAGAATCAACTGATCCCTATAGACTAACCATAGATTTCAAGTCTGAATTGAATTTTGCAATTATATACACATATGTCAGTCAGGACAAAGTGCACAAATCTGAAGGCAAGCTTTGTCATTTTGCTCATATAACGTTAAATATATCCCCTAAATGCACACATTTGGAAGTGAAAAATAAAATGAAGTACCTTTGAATCACACATAGATGCATAATTTGATTCCAATAAAAATGGAGATGAGACTGCAGCTAGATAACCATCAACTCTGTCCAAGCTACAAAGGTTTAATTTTTTATGTTTGCATTTAGTCATTTTTATAGTACTGACTTCCCAGCTCATTTCAGAATAAATCCACACAACATTGAAACAAATGCCAAAGAATCACACACACATACAAAATTCTCTCAGACTTCCCATCCATAGTTATAATGAGTTGAAAGATATCACATTTCCTTCAGTTCAAGTGGTAATCAATTCATTGCTAAGAGGAAAAGAAAAAAAATAAATAAAAGGGGACAGAATAAATAAAACAGACAATGAGGAACAATTTATATGCCTTTTCTAGTCATTTCCCTTCTGTTATAATTCTCATTAGATAGCTAATTTACATTAAATTAATAAATATAGAAATAAGAGATGCAATAAGCAAAGAAGTTGCTATCACAATTGCAAATACATTGCTGTCATTTGATTATTAAATCTAGCATATTCTGCAGCTTCAGGCTTCAAAGATGTCAATATGAAGAAGCAACTCTTTGGGCCAAGTTGCTTTTGTGTGCTGGGATTGTGACTATTCCTTGCTTGAATCCCTCAAGTATTATGAATCTACATCCTTTGCAACCCACTTATTATATGCTTGATTGTTAAGGAAACCATGATACCTGTGCTAACAAATCTCCTGGATCCATGATAATTTGGGGAGGAAATCTACCAGGATTTGCCACTGATATTGGAATGAACTCCGGGCTTTGGAGGAGAAAACAAATTGTTCTGAATTCTATCTCAGATCTACATACTAGCAGTAAAGGGCAATATTGCTGAGGTAGAGGAAAGGCAGTTTATTTCTTCTTAGGGATTAATGTGCCTAGCCTTCCCTCTACCGGGATCACAGCATGACCCAGTGAACCACAAACCCTAAAACATAGGTAGATATGGCAGCCCCAATGCCCTGCCCCCACCCAGACAGTGGTTTCTTTCTCTACACCTCAGCTGAGAGTACTTGCATGGCTTCTTGTGACCCTCAACCCCAGATATGTATATCTAGAATCTTGCCTTCTCCCCAACAGGCAGCAATTCCCAGAATCTGTCCCCCTAAACTACTTCACCCACCATACAACTCAGGGAACATGAGGTGTCCTATAACTAGACCCCAGAGAGATGCCTCAACCAAGTCTATACCCCACCTACCTCTGCCCAAGGTCAATGTGATATCTTTTGTCCCAGACTCCCGGGGCCTTGTTCACTCCCACTGTCACTTGAGGACCACCTACAGAATTGTGTGAGCCTTCCACAGATATTTGGTGATTGTCAGTGAGAATCTTCTAACTTTTCATAATAAGGGTACTCCTGGGTTCAGAAATACACATGTACCTAGCTATGGAGAAAACACCCATGACAGCCTATTAACACATCAAAATAGGACTCTGAGATCAAGCACAACACCATTCATCTGGTCCACAACCTGACAAGTTAAGGTAACAGCAAATAAAGATCTAAACACCTGCTCCACAAAGAGAAGACCAGGTATCCCTACAAGAAATAACACCAGTGGTCTACATCAAGTTGCTTAGGTTCCATCATAAGAAAATAAACATCTTGAATAACCAAGACAACATGTCTCTTCCATAAATGAGTAAACTCACTGCTGTGTCCCATGAGAACATCAACATACTTGATGTACAAGAGGATGATTTCAAAATAGAGATCACAAATATGTTCAAGCAATTCAGAGAGGACATGTATAATTTCCAGAATAGAGACTGTGAAACCACAAACAGCCTAATGAAATAAAGACGACAATCCAAATATTAACATATATTTTAATAAAGAAATATCTTTTTTTTTGGTCTTTTCTAGACAGGGTCTCCCTGTAACCCCAGCTGACCTGGAACTCACTCTGTACACCAGGCTGGCCTTGAACTCACAAAAAGAAAAAGAAAAGCCAAACTGAAACATAACTTGAAATGAGAAAATTAGTAAGTGTAATAAAAAAAAATTCAATGCAAAGCCTTACCAACAGACTGGATCAGGTAGAGGAGATAATATCAAGTCTTGGAGATAAAGTAGAGGAATTGGATCACTCAGTCAAAGAAAATGTCAAATCTAAAAAAGCCCAGGACTATAACATACATGGAAATCTGAGACACTGTTAAAGACAAGACCTATGAATTTTTATAGAAGGAGAAGATCTAAGACACAGAAAATATTTTCAACAAAATTATAGAGAAAATTTTCAAAAATCCAAAGAAATATATTGAAATACAAAAGTCATATAGAATACCAAGTAGACAGAACCAGAAAAGAAACACCATATATCACATAATAATAAAAACACAAAAATCTCTAGTACAAAGAAGGGAGACTGATAGCAACAAGAGAAAAGGACCAAATCACATACAAATGCCAGCCCATCAGAATAACACATAACTTTCAATGGAGGGCATGGACTGATTGGTGTTCTGCAAGTTTTTATTTTAACTTTTACAAACAAATGTTTTATTGAGCTTTTGTGTATTTCAAATAATAGAACTAAATAAATTTTAGACTATCTCTCCCCATCTGTAACCCCATAGCCCCTCTCCCACTGGATTTCATGCATTCTGTCATATATGTTAAGTCCTATCTGGTAAATAATTTGTACCCAGATGTTCTTCAATACACTTTCATCCACTCTAGTCTAGTCAGCCTATCTATGCTCAGTTCCTTAAAGAATATCCACTCTCCCTCAGCCTGAAGTAATCAGTTGCCAGTCGTTCCTAGGCTAGGGTTGGGGTCTGCTGTCTGTTTTCCTAGTTCCATGTGGATTTTTTTTTTCTTTTGTCTGAGTCACCATGAATCTTGTGCATGCTATCACCTTTGCTGCAAGTTCATATGAGCAAGTTCCCAGTGGCCTGAAAGCCTCTGTTTCATTATGATCATGCACCAACCCTGGCTCTTCAAATATTTCTGTCCCCTATTCAACAATAGTCCCTGAGCTGTGATAGATGATGTTTAATAAAGAAGTCTTATCCAAGGACATGAAATCTGCAGTGTCTTATGCTATAAAACTTAGCTAGCAGTGTCCTTCTGTGTTGTATGAGGAAGCTTCTCTGGTGAGAGTTGAGGTACATGTAAGTACTCCTTCTGCCTCCTCTTCCATTATGTTCTATAAGCCTTAAATGTAGAGATTCCACTGTAGATGTGTCACTTAGGGCTGAGCATCTTTCAGACACTTATTCTGTGTGACAAGTTGTGGACCTCCATCTGTTGCAAAAAGAAGCTTCTTTGATGAGTGGCATATGGTGTACTTGTCTGTAAATATAAGGATCCATGTTTAGCATACAGTAAGGAATTTCATTTTTTCTAGAGATGACAGAGACAGGGTTCATTTTCTAGTATCTATAATTTCTTCATCCATGCGTATTTACAGTACCACCCATGAGTCACCTCTCATCGAGAAGGCTTTAAGTCCAATTAGATAGCTGTTGATTACTCCCTAGATAAAATTGCCACTACTGCACTAGTAGGGGTAGTTTTCTGTGCCAGTTGGTGTGGTTATTAGGCTCTAGAGTTCGGCTTGACCGCTAAATGATCTTCTCCCTGATCCGTTTGCATAGTATCATCTAGAACTACGAGAGACAGCCGTCAAAGGGAAGGCCTCCAGGTCTGTTCCAAGTCCTGTGACCAAAATATGTTCTGTCTTCATAACGAGGGTCTTACCTTCAGCTTCTGGGAGGTAATCAAGGGCTCTGGCAATAGCTCGTGTTACTCTGACCAACAATTTAGAAGGGAGGTTTCTCCTATCTGTCATTGTGTTCTTGATATACAGTCTTCAGATATACACATGCACTTATGTTCAGATATTGTATATGAATTTTTCAGGAAGCTATTGATTTATTACATTTCCTTCTGCTTTTTATTCCACCTAAGCTTTGTTAACACAAACCCAGGCTCTTACACTCTTCAAAATTATCAGTCATATGAGAAAGAACAAAACCTTCCATGATAGAAGCAAAACTGGAAGGAAATCTTGAATGACTGAAGAGAAGGTTAAACATGGCCAAAACTGCACAAGGATGAAAAAAAATTACCAATTTCTTAAAAGAAAACACCACCACCACAATAAAATGATAGGAATTGATTAATACACAGTGTTCTATATAACTGACAATATTGTCTCAATTCAACAGTAGACACAGACTGACAGATTAGATTAGAAAATAGGATCCATCTCTTTGCTGCCTACAAAAAATATACCTCACCATCAAAGATAGGTATATAAGATTAGCAGATTAGTTTTACTGTATTTCATTTTACTGTAGGTTAAAATGTTGAAATAAGGTATTCTAAGAACCAAGGCATGAGAACAAGCATAGATATTCTAAAAACTAATCAATCAATGGTGCAGCCTAGTTCTAAAGCTTCTTCTAATAACTCATAAAATAGTCTTTGGTTTGTTCTTTGACCCAGGCCTTATGTTGTTGTGGTTCCCTCCCAATTGTACTGCTCCCAAATATGCCTATATAAACGTCATATACATACCAGAATTATATCCTCCAGGAATAAACTGTATGTTAATTCCGAAATATAATTAGGAGTTCACATTTTCCCTTTAATTTCATATTACTCTAAAATATGGATATATACCTTCCACCCATATACATTAATTACCATGTCTGAAAGTAGGTGGTAAGTTAATTCTAGGGTTCATTAAGAGATTCACATTATAATTATCACAGTTGCTTTCAGATAGAAAGAAACATAACAATAATGTTGCTCGGCTTGCCTTTCAATTGAGGGATATGGTACTAGCATCCACAAATGAGGGAAACCATTCCCCATTTGTTTTGTATTTTCGTACTGTGATAACTTCCCTTAACATAATGGCTTCGAGTTCCATCCCTTTACCTGAAAAGTTCATGGTGTCATCTTACTTTACTGCTGCATAGAACTCCATTGTGTAGATGTTCCATATTTTTGTTAGCCACCTGTCAGTTGAGGGGCATTTGGGTTGCTTCCAGCTTCTTGCTACTGTGAAGAGAGCTGCAATAAACATAGATGTGCATGTGTCTTTGCAGTAGGATGAGTCTTGTGGGTATATACCCAGAAGTGGTATGGCTAGGTCAGGTGGTAGGCTCATTTTGAGTTTTTTTTTTTTTTTTTTTTTTTTTTTTTTTTTCATGCAGGTTTTCCCTGTTGTTCCCGCTGTTCTTGAAATCAACCTGTTGAACAGGCTGGCCTTTAACTCACAAACATCTTCCTGCCTCCTCCTCCCCAGGGCTCGNTTTTTTTTTTTTTTAATTTTCTTCTTCTACATATGGTGATCCAGTTAAATTCTGCCCAAATCAATAAACCTTTACAGAGAAAAACTTTAAAAAGTCTGAGAGAAAGATGCAGGACATATGTGGTAGAATGCATGATCTGGGGTGGGGTGGGGGGAAGGGAAAGGGGAATATGTCTAAATTTAACTGAAAATGATGTCTGAAATACACAAAACATTAATAAATGTATTATATTAAAAAAGATTACATAAAGACAAAAATATTTTGAAATGGTGATATCAGATTATATTTGAATGTTTCAGTCCATTGATATTTTAAGTATATTCAAGTAAGTCTTATATAAAAATATTGAATTTATTAGTTTGTATGAAAAAGTGTAAATTTTGTTAAAATATTCCTTGTATTATCTTTTGTGTTATAGAACTAAGTCATTAAATATGATTTATGTGAAAAAATATTTTGCCACTATGAAAAAAGTAGTAAATAAATGCTATTTAAAAATTAACTCTATATGAACTTTTAGAAAAAGTTTTATGTGTTAACAACTGGCTCTAACTTTGAACTAAATCATGTCTGTACCAAAATGGGAACTGAAACATTGTGAAATGTTTTGGGATAGAGATGTATATTCAGTAAGAAAATGAGAAAGAAACTGGATGGAGATGATGTAATTTTAATAAATACTGGTATTCATTATAGAAATTTCCCTAGTTTTCAAGGGCCATTGTATTACAGGGGACTTTATGATTAGTAAAATAAGAAATACTATTTCTAGGATCAACATAAATATACTTGGAATTCTGAGTAGCTTCAGAATATTTAACTTGCTATAATTTCTTTTTGATGTTGTAATACCATATCAGTTTAATCTTTTTTGTACTGGGTAAAAAATGGCATTATTCATTATTTTGTTTTAAACACAGAAGCTTAATAAATAATATCCTGAGAAGGTTAAAAAATAGACTTCAAATGAAAACTACTCAGAAGAAATGTGGAAGGACACATTATACTCATTAAAGAGAAAATTTACCAAGAGAATATTGAAATTCTAAACATTTATTGACCAAACACAGGTGCATGCTACTTCATAAAAGAAACACTGCTATATATAAACCCCCAGATTGATCCTAACACAGTAGTAGTGGGTAACTTCAATATACCATTCTCACCAATAGACACATCATCCAGACAAAAGCTAAATAAAGGAACTATGGAATTAAATGTTATCATAAATCAAAAAGATGTAAAAGACATCTATGGAACATTCCTGCATTATATGTGACCACAGTAAGTGGCACATATAATGCAGATATATAGCAACAGCAACAGTAACTGCAGAATATATGCAAATTCATGGACACTAAGTAACATACTGTTAAATTAAAGTTGGTTCAAGGGGCTGGAGAGATAGCCTAGCGGTTAAGAGCACCGACTGCTCTTGCAGAGCACCCAGGTTCGATTTTCAGTACCCACATGTCAGCTAAGAACCATCTGTAACTCCAATTCCAGGAGAACTCCAGTTCCAGGGGAATCCGAGACCCTCTTTTGACCTCCGCAGCATTGCACAACACGGGTGCACAAACCTACATGCAGACAGTACATTCATACACATACAAAAATAAATAAAGTTTAAGAAAAAACATTAAAATAAAATAAAATAAAATTGGTTCAAAAGGACAAATCAAAAGGGAGATT
Source organism: Rhizomys pruinosus (assembly GCA_009823505.1). Classification (NCBI taxonomy): domain Eukaryota; kingdom Metazoa; phylum Chordata; class Mammalia; order Rodentia; family Spalacidae; genus Rhizomys; species Rhizomys pruinosus. Next base: position 368,679 of record VZQC01013482.1, read on the forward strand.
AAAGAATTCCTAGAATTGATTCAGAATAAAAACGTAACATACCCAAATGAATGGGACACAACAAAGGCTGCCTAAAAAGGACCATTTATAGGATTAAGTGCCTACATTTGAAACTATGAGTCATATCATTTTAATAACTTAGTGATATACCCAAGGGTCTTAGAAAAATAAAAACAACAACTCCCAAAAGAGGTTTCCTCTTATTAGGGGTCTCAAACTGACAATTCAAACTACTTAGCACACTCTTCAAAATGTTCCCCTGAAATAGAAAAAAGAGGAATAATTCCAGATTCTTTCTATGAAGCCTAATAATTTACCCCATTACAAAAATCAGAAAAAGTCATAACAAGAAAGAAAATTATAGGCCAATCTCCCTAATGAACATAGATGCACTAAATTCTGAATAAAATAATTGCAAAGTGCATTCAAGCTCACAACAAAAAGATCATCCACCATGATCAAGTGGACTTCATTCCAGAGATTCAGGCTCAACATATGTAAATCCATCAATGTATTTCAACATGCAACTTGCCTCAAGGACAGAAACCACAAGATTATCTCCTTTGTTGCATTGGCAAAATCCAACACCCTTCATGATAAAAATAGTGGAGAATCTAATATGATTCCCTCACTTTTTTCCCTAGCTATGTATTATTTATCCTTCCCCTTTCCCTTCCCTGTCTGGCCCTCCCTCCATATCTTAAGAGAGGGACTCCAAATAGGCTTAATGGAGCTGAGAGAATGAACTGGCACTGAGGAATGGCCAGGGAGAGTAATTTGGCACAATAGACCCTACCAAAAATGACAGAATGTATGAGCTCTGGGGGGTTGGGAAGGTGGTTCTGGAAGGGTGCCAATGGGGAAGAGAGTATAAAGGCAATTAAGAGTTATTGAAAAATTATGTATGAAATACACAAAAAATTCAATAAAAAATAAGTAGCCCGGCATAGTGGTGCATGCCTTTAATCCCAACACTCAGGAGGCAGGCAACACTCAGGATCTCTGTGAGTTCAAGACCAGCCTGGTCTACATAGTGAGCTCCAGGCCAGCTGGGATTAAAGGGAGACCCTGACTCAAAAAGACAAAAAAAAACCCATAAAACATAAAAAATAGTAGATCATCTAGGGATAAAAGAGGCATATCTCAACATAATAAAGGCAATATACAGCAAGTGCTCACCCAACATCATATTAAATGAAGAAAAATTCAAAACATTTCCAATAAAATCAGGAACAAGAGAAGAATATCCACTCCATTCCTGTTCAACATAGTATTAAAGTTTTAGGTAGAGCTCTAAGAAAAGTCAAAGTGATTAAAAGGGATTCAAGCTGGAAAGGAAGGAGTAAAATTTTCCTTATTTGCAGATGATGCAATTCTATATATAAAAGATGCCACCAGAAAGCTCTTTTAACTGATAAACATTTTCAGCAAAGGGGCAGGATACAAACTTAACACACAGAATCAGCACCCCTCCTATCTCCCAACAACAACAACAACAACAACAAACATCAACAAAACGTACAGAGAAAGAAACTAGGGAAACAACCCCATTCATCATAATCTCAAAAAAATCTTGGAATAAATATAATCTGGTTCATTTACCTACTGGGATATAATTCAGCTGTGAAGAAAAAAAAATTATAAATTTCCAAGGTAAATTGGTGGAGCTGGAAGCATCCCAAGATAACTAAGATGGAGAAGAGAAAAGTCACATGTTTTTCTCTCATTTTGGATACTAGCTGTGAATATTTAAATATGCATGTTTCAATTGGAAAATCTACAGATGTCAAGAAGCCAGTAAGGTTTCATGGGTGGGGAGATAGAATGCTGTGATGTAAAGGAGAAAGTGCAACGTTGGAACAGGGAGGTTAAATGGGGGTTATTGAACAAGGTACAGGAGGAAATGTGGGGGGGAACAGCTAGCAGTAAAGGATTTCTGAAACAGTCATATGGAAGAATACCACTGTAGAAGCATGCTAAAAATATACAAATAGGCATACAGAGAGTTTAAATGAAGTTACCTTATGACAGGTAGACAATGCTCCTACTGGACACACCAGGGTATCAAATGTAAAACAAATGCCAGGTATAGGCTCTGTCTTTTGAATTTATTTACTGGGTTGGAGTGCTCCATCCAACACTTCTGGCCATTTCTATTACTCTTGAGTACTCTCCAGAACTTGATGGTAAGATCCAATTACTGAAATCACAATATATATATATATATATATATATATAGATATATTATATATATGAGTATATATATCTAATCAGTAAATATACAGTATATATTATATATATACATATACACTATATTATATATACACTATATAGTGTATACACTATATATCACATATATACATATACTGTATATTTATATATAATATTTATATATATATATATATACTCATATCACTATACACACACACACATACATGGATGCTAAAGCATGGAGAAATCAAGCTGGTAATGACCTCCAAGCTTCATTGCTACTGGCTAGCTTTGGTAGTGTTAGAAGGTGCTATCTGTGCTATTGGAAGAGAATAGTAATTAACAGTCTTATGCATCTATGAACTCTGAGAGCTACAACAGTGATGGTCCTGGCATGAAATGCTTACTGGAACAACCTTGGCATGAGTGTTTCTGGAGTAACTAACCACTTCCTGGTTAGACTTAAGATCTACCTCACAAGATGGAGCCCATACCTAGCACTGTTATCAGGGCCAAGAAACTGTAGCTAGGTAACAAGCCATAGAAGAAAACCTACTACAATTATACTGCTAAATTAATGTAGTATAGTATGAAATTGACTCCTAATGACTTATTGTTATACCCACAGGTAAGTGCATCTCTCAGTTCTCATCAGAGAAGCTGCTTCTTGCAGTAGGTGGTAGTTAACACAAGGACGCAGAACTTATCAATGTGCAGAAAACAAGAGATGGATCCTTAGGACAGCTTTATCACAACTTCTTTTCCTAGTGCTCAGGGACGATTGTGAAAAAGAAGCAGAAATATTTTAAGATCCAACATTGATGGGTAAATACAACATAATATTCTTATATACAACATGCCAACCGCACATATGAACCAACAGCAGCTATAGGAGTGTGCCTGTATTAGTCACTTTTTTGTTGCTGTGATAAACACCATGACCAAGGAACTTATAAAAGGAAAGAGTTTATTTGAGCTATGATTGACGGTTCCAGGAATTAGAGTCCATTGTTGGCGGAGGCATGGGCGGCTGGAACTAGCAGCAAGCCAGGGTCACATCTTGCAAAGAGCACAGGAAGCAGAGAGAGAGGGCACTGGAGACCTCGGGGCTTGTTAAACTCACTATGCCTGTCCCCAATAACGTACTTCCTCTCACTGGCCACACCTTCTAAAGACCTCCAAAAACAGTGCCCAACAATGGAGACAAACGTCTGAATACTTACAGCCTATGGGGGACACTCATTCAAACCACCACATTCCACTCCCTGGCCCCCATAGGCTCCTGACCATATAAAATGCAAAATGCATTTAGTCCAACCTTAAAGTTCCCATAGTCCTTTACCAGTTTCAATGCCATTCAAAAGTCTATAGTCCAAAGTCTCTTCTGAGACTCAGGCCAATCTCTTAACTGTAAGCTCCTGTAAAATCAAAGACAAATTACACACTCCCAGCGTAACAATGGAACTGAATACACATTCCCTTCAAAAGGGAGGAATAGAAGCATAGTGAGGAAATACTGGACCAAAACAAGACCGAAAACCAGCAGAGCAAAAACCAAGTCCAGTAGCTCCCATGTGCAACTTCTGGGACTTGACTTCCAAAGGCTTAGATTTCTCAGCTCTACCAGCTTTGCTTGCAACATCATCTCTTCTTAGGCTGGTACCACTCCTGTGCTGTAGCTCTCCTTGGCAATTATTTCACAGGTTCGTGCATCTCGAAGTCTTCTTTGGGGTTCTCTGCTAACAGGCTTCACATTCACAGCTTCACGCAATGGCCTTATAGGGCCTTCTTTATTCAGGGACACCCCTGCTGCACTCTGCCTGGTGTCTGTGGCTCTCTGAAACCGTGGAGGAAGAACTGATGACCCCTTCACTCTTGCAAACTTCATGCCTCTAAAGCCAGCACCACGTGAATGAAATTGCCGAATCTGGCTGCAAGTTCGGGATGGAATCTCTCCTACTTAACCACATTTGGAATTTTTCTCTGCCCTGGACTTGTTGGAGATTAGCTGGGTGTGGTCTTGCCCTGAAGGTATTGGTTCTGTTGTTTACTTGTAAAATCTCGAGGCCTCTCCTTAATCACTTTAATCTCACCTTTCCCATTGTTTACTTGTAAAATACTAGGCCTCTCCTGAATCACTTTAGTCTCCTTATGAAAGGGAGCCTCTCTTCACATCCTTGGCCACACTTTAATCTTCCTAGTGTACTTTTCAGATCTAAAATGTACATTCTGCATTTCCTTCTCTGCCCCATTTGCTCTTTTTCACTGTAGATCTGTATAATATTCACCATTAAAAGCCACACCACCATTCTACATTAGGCTGTCTTAAATATCCTCTGCCAAAGACATTAGTCCATTGCTTTTCAACTTAGCCTCAGGCAAGCATTTGGGCTGTGGGCAAACTGCTGCCAGACTCTTTATCCAAAATATTGCTGCCTAAGTCTTTATTTTCCTCTGGAACTACATCTTTTGCAGCCAGCTTTCTTCCAGGCTTTCTATCTAGAAGTCCTGTTTAAGGCTCTGCTTACAGTAGTCAACAGCTTTTCTAGCCCAAAGTTCCAAAGTCTTCCACATTTCTCCAAACATCCACATGGTCAGGTTCTTCACAGCCAACAGCCCACTCTCTGGTACTAAATAACTGTATTAGTCACTTTTCTGTTGCTGCGATAAACACCATGACCAAGGAACTTATAAAAAGAAGAGTTTATTTGAGCTTATGATTGACGGTTCCAAGGAATTAGAGTCCATTGTGGTGTGAGGCATGGTGGCTGGAGCTGGAGCAGCAAGCCGAGGGTCACATCTCGCAAAGAGCACAGGAAGCAGAGAGAGAGGGTGACTGGAGACCACGAGGCTTGTTAAACTCACTAAGCCTGCCCCCAATAACGTATTTCTTCTAGCACGGCCACACCTTCTAAGACCTCCAAAAACAGTGCCACCAACTGGAGACAAATGTCTGAATCCTTACAGCCTATGGGGGACACTCATTCAAACCACCACAGTGCTGAAGATGTGTACAAATCAAAACTTACACATACAGCCTGAATTTGTGAGCCATAGCTTGACTTGCTTTAGAATTCACTTCTCTTCCTGGCCAATAATGATTTTCAACTTTTTCCAATATGGTGTACTGTGTCTTCTGGGTCAAGAACAATTTGAGCTTTAATCTAACAACTCCAGAAGGCCATTTAGCTTTTATTTCAAAATTAAAAACAAGACAAAAAATTATCAGTTATTTTAGACTCATAATGAAAACTTGATTCTCCCATCCTAAATATAGAGATCATTAAAGCAATGACATAATGAGTGTTGTAAGGTGCTGCTGATGGACCTTTCCTCACTGCTCACACTAGCCGTATTTATTAAATGTTAAGGACAACGTCAGATACTTAGGAGTGGTATGGAAGATGTGTGCTGACATGAGAAAGAGAGTATGTACTCACATGCATTTAGCATTCTTTGTGCTGAGTATGTCAAAGACTTTATATTTTCATCTTAGCAATGGCTATAAGGGGTCTGCACTGTTGCATATTAACCATGAAATGAGTCAGATAGACTGAGAGATAGAATCAAAGTGACTTTGTAGGTTGCCTATAGCCAAGTTTACTGGGAAAATCTAGACCCTACATTCCTCTACTTACAAATAAAATGCTTTTCTGACTTACTAATCCTTGGTCTGTGGTTTGATGTGAGGCCTACTGGAACATTTTACTTCTGTTATATCATTCTCCAGAGCATCACAGATGGAGGAACATGTGTCTTCTCTTGGGGTGGGAGAGTACAAAGAAAGTAGTGCCATGAAGTGAAGTGGGCCTCAAACTCACTCATGATCCTTTTCCTTCTGTTGCTGGAGTGCTAGGATCACAAGCTTGTATGCTCCTGGCCAGGAGCTCTCTTCTTTATGCCATTTCCTACTTCCCCAAAGTCCCTAGGAGATGCACATACAGACTACTGTGGGAAGTTCAAAGGCCCTTGGCCTCTCTCAGCTGTAATCCAGGTCCTGGACTAAACTGATGCCCACCGACAGATCTAAGAGTCCCTTTCAACTGCTTCTGCCTTTACCCCATCTTATTGATTACTCTTATGTAAACTAGAAATCTTTTAGTTCTCATTGCCTTTCTGGATTTCCTCTAATTTCAAAAGTCAGTCAGGTGTATCTAAATTCTGCAGTTCTCACAGATGTTTTAAAAATTAATCAGAGTTGGGGCTGGAGAGATGGCCTAGCGGTTAAGAGCACTGACTGCTCTTGCAGAGGACCTGGGTTTGATCCCCAGCACCCACATGGCGGCTGAGAACCGTCCATAACTCCAATTCCAGGAGAACTCCAGCTCCAGGGGAATCCAACACCCTCTTCTGACCTCCGTGGCATTGCACGACAAGGGTGCACAAACCTACATGCAGACAGTACATTCATACACATAATAAAATAAATAAAAATTTAAAAAATTAATCAGAGTTTTTATTAGCTAGACTAGATTTAGAACCATCTATGGGTATCTCTATGAGGGTTGTTCTAGAAAACTTTAACAGAAGAGGGAAGAGCTACCTTGAATATGGGGAGCACCACCCTGTGGGTTGGGGTAACACCAGCCACTGACTTGGAATCCCAGACATCATGAAAAGGAGGCATTGAGCTGAGCACTAGCATCTGTCTTTCTCTGCTTCTTGACTGGAGAAACTCTGCATCCTTCCTGCTTCACTGATTTCCTCAGTATAGTGGACTGTACCTTCAAACTGGCACTCAAAATAAGTTCTGTCCTTAACTTGTTTTTGTCAGGTACTTTGTCACAGAAATGAGAAAAGTAGCGTATGGCAAAGGGAGGAGGTTATGTGTACCACATAATTCAGGCAAACTGCTGATTCCCCGCAGGCACAGACATTGCTGAGAGCAGATCAGGTGGCCCAGTCTCATCATGGAGGTTTACCTTGGAACTTCCTTCCTTGTAATCTCAATTAGTCTGTGCTAGTCTTTAAGAAGTATTCCCTAGAAGTAAGGAAACGCCAAAAAGTCCATCCTAATTACTCGTAGGATACATGTGTAATGTTAAAATTGTCTTCCATCAGCATTATTTATTTTTATAATTAATTTGTACAAGTTTCAGTATGCTTTGGGGGTCTGTTTTTCCTTATCACTCTTGTTATTATGGAGAACTTTTTTTGGCTTCAAACTAATCATTCTTCCTTCACTTGCATGTTTCAATCATTAACCCAAAAGACTGCCCACAAAAACATGAAAGCAATATTTAGAAACAAAATGACAGATAGGCATTGTGAAAAGTAATATTATGTTGACATGATACATTTTTAATACTCTGGCTTAACATAAATCCATTTTGTAGTCAAAATTCCAATGAAGCCCAGGTGTGGTGGCATAAGCTTTTAATCCCAGTTCTGTGGAAGCAGAGGCAGGCAGATCTTGGGGAGACCTAGGCCATCCTAGTATATATATTGAGTTCCTGGCAGCTGGGTCTACAGGGAGACCAAATCTTAACCCCCACAAACAAACAAATTAATTAGTTAAAATTCTAATAATGACTAAAAAAATCTAAAAAGCAACTACACAGAAAAGATAGTTTATAAAACCACAATTCACTACTTGCAAAGAGGTACAGCCCTGAGAAATAAAGTTAGTTTATATGGATATGAACTAATCAAATTTTGGCAAAACATTAACTTTGATGATTTCTTACACACTCGTTAATTAATGTCTATATCATTAAGATATGTCAGATTAGTTGTACTGTGTTTAATTGCACTGTGCATTATTTTTTTGATTCAATGCAGTTACCTGTTCCCAATTTAAAAGAACAAAACCTATACATCAAGATGATCTTGCTTGTGAAGTAATGTAGACTGTGATTAGTGTGGGTGGCTAATCTTGGTCTTTTTTTTTTTTTTNCTTAATACAACCTGTTCTTCCCTTAGCATTTATAGTCATTTCCATTCCATTAACTGTTTTATTTTTGTAGATGCAGTTACTCCAGATCAATGGCATCTGAAAATATTAAATGGAAGATTTTGAAAGTAAGCAATGTGTGTTTTCATATGTGCACTCTTCTAAAGATGATGACTAAGTCTTGCACCATCTCCTATATTCATCATAATATTAATTATTTTCCCCAGTGTACTTATGCTTTGCAGCTTACCAACCTACCCCATTATTAACCTAGTGGTTATAAGTTTTAAGATGGGTAGTCCCAGTATCACAGTGCTTGTGTTCAAATAATAGCTATTTTACTAAGTTATGGACATGAAGCATGAGACTGAGGAGGCAAAGGCAGCAGGAGAGCATCAAACACAGACAGAAAGATTAACAATTAACTTTATCTGCATACAGATAAAGAATTGTGTATGATGTATTTGACATTATGCAGAATTTCAAGCATCCAATGAGAGATAGTGTTGTAAACCACAGAGCATGCAGATAAGTGGATTGAAGTGACATTTGCCAATAATCATAAGTGCCAAATCTATGATTAAAATTATATATATATATATATATATGGGTATATATATATATATATATATATATATGCATATTTTGGAGCAATACAAATGGGAAGGAACAACAATGACAAAAGGACTGAGTGAAAGAACTGACTGAAACAGTAAACTTCTGCCCAAACAATAAACCTGTGAAGAGGAAAACTTTAAAAAGACTGAGAAAAAGATGTAAGACATGTATGCCAAAATGCATGAGCTGGGGTAGGGTGGGGAGGGCATGGAAAAGGGAGTGTGTCTAAATTGGACTGAAAAATGATGTATGAAATACACAAAACATCAATAAAAATATTTTATATAAAAAGAAATGTTGTGTATTTGAAGCATATTTTCACCAGATGCATTAAACTCCATACATCACCTTTATACTGTATTATATATAAGTTTCCAAATAATCATGAACACATAAAATGAGTCAATGCCCAAATATAAAAGTCAAAAAGTATTTGGAATGCAAGTCAATACTTGCATTCCTATGAGGGAATACTCTATGCGGAGCTGGGGAAATAGCTCAGTTGGTTGCAAATTGACTTGAAGTATGAACACTTGAGTAAATCCTCAGAATCCATATTAAAAAGAAAATAGCTGCTGAAGAGAGGCCTAGCAGTTAAGAGTACTGACTGCTCTTGCAGAGGACCGGGGTTCCATCCCCAGCACCCACATGGTGAGTGAGAACTGTCTTTAACTCCAGTTCCAGGGGAATCGACACCCTCTTCTGACCTCCGTGGCATTGCACAACACGGGTGCACAAACCTACATGCAGACAGTACATTCATACACATAAAAATAAATTTAAAAATTAAAAAAAAATAGCTGCATGCTTGTAATCACCAGCTCTGGGGAGCCAGAGACAGGTGGATCAGTGAGGCTCCCTGGCCAGCCAGCCTAGTCTAACTGCAGAGTCCCAGGCCACTGAAAGACCTAAACTCAAACAAATGGCAGATACTAAGTGAAGAACTAGACCCAGGGTTGTCCTCTTATCTCCACATGGTGGTGTCTGCCTGTAGACATGCACAAAGAAATACTCATATGAGATATCACTTCATGCTTATTAAAATATCTAACATAGAAACACAGTGTATAACAAATACAGAAAGGGATGTAAAGAATCTGGGGACTTCATAGTTCTAGGAGAAGATAAATAGTGTCACTTAGAATCAGTGAGCTGATTCTTTTTCAGCTGTTCAAAGTGGATTTATCACTTGTCCCAAGAATTCTACTTCAGGGTGTTGTACATGCAAGAGAAATGAGAGCATATATTCGTATGAAGACTTGAGCATGACTATTTGTGCCAGCATTATTTATAACAGCAAAAATGTAATGACAACTCAAAGCCCAGGGACACCATGAAACCCAGCATGTGGTATGACCATGAAGAGTAGAGTATATGAAAATGAATGAAATACTAATCCATGCTGCACATGGAATAACTTGGAGATTTGCTCAATAAAAGAAGCCAGATGCAGAGTCATATGTTATATCATTCCATTTATTGAAAATATCTAGAACAGGAAAGTCCATAGGCATAGAAATTACTTTAATCATTTCCTGGAGCTGAGAAGAACAGAATGTGAGGAATGGTTTGCTAGTCTGGAGTTTCTTTACAAAGTGATTAAAAAGCTCTTATAATTAGAGAGGGGCAAGGTTTGTATATCCCTGTGAATATATTAAAGACACTGTATACCACATAAAGTCAAACTGTATGATATACAAAGTATCTCTCAATAAAACTGGTATTTACAAAACTGATGTGGCTGGTGAGCTGATTAAGTGAATGACACTTGTCAATAAGGCTGAGGACCTGAGTTCAATTATTGGAATCTACATAGTGGAAGGAGAGAACTGATAACTACAGTTGTGCATCCTGGCACACAGGCACCCACTTACCCACTGATCCACACATGTGTACACACATACATGAACAGAGTAAAATTGTTTAAAGAAAATGTGTTTGAAAACCACCGTTTTAAGTAAATTCATATTTATTGGTTGAAGGTAGTATAATTGAGAAGACAATGCAAATAGGTTCTCATTTGCTATATTTGCTGTTCCTCTGTTAAGTGGCACAACTTCCAAAGAATGATTTGCTTTACATTCTTTCTAGAAGAACTGATGTACCAAGGGATGGAATGTTCCATTTTGCATGCCCTCCTGGTAGTCTCAAAGGGATGTACTGGATATTTTGTGAGAAATTATAGTACACTGGGCAAACGAATCACATTGTTCTATTAATTAGAGGGAAATCAATTTCTTGGGATTTGTAATATATTATTTAAGGAGCTGTGGAAAAGAGAGAATAAATGGTTTGCATTTTTTCTACTTAATTTTAATATGCCCAGAGATCTCCCATAATTCCTTTCCTAAATTTATTCCTTAGTAGCAGGAAAAAATGACTTTATAAATATTTCTGCTTAATTACCAACAACAGTTTTCTGATGGCTTGAATTGTTGTTTAGGTTGCTGCAGAGTTACCTTGGGGAGATGGTTTTGCTCCAGCTCACTAGTTGGAAGATAATATAGCAGGTACAGCTAAATGTTTGGTGCCTCTGTAAGAGGGATGAGTTAAGGACTCTGAAGTGTTTGGCAACTGCCATGAGCTCTTTACAATGAGTAGTTGTACTAGTGTCCAAAGCAAGGTCTTTACCTGGTAACATTTGTAACAAAAAGTACATGATTTATAAAAAATAAAGAACATTTACTTACAGCTACAAAAGACATAACAAATCACGTAGACAAAAGTTCAAACAAATTACATTATGAAATTCAAAAGCATGAACATTTCAACACTGGGTCTCATAGTTTCCAGGTCTCAGTCCCCAGTGCTGTGGGATTTTTGTAATATGATAAAACACCAGACGCTGTGTTTTTTTTTTTTTTTGGGGGGGGGTTTATGCATTTATTTAGCAACTACATGTCAAGCATTTACACGGACTGGTGCTGCTCTAGACCAAGGAATAAGGCAGTCTAATTAGACTTAGCTTTAAAAAACAAGATAAGGGTCCCATGAAATTCCACTGGAGTCTGAGGTAGGGAAAGGGAGAGGGAAAGCATAACAGATGACTTGGCCAGCTGTGCGGACCATAGGGCAGTCATCCTCAACTTTGAGCATGCATCAGAATAATATGGGAGGCTTGCAAAGTAAGACATGGCCTACTGAGCTTCCCCACTGGAAAACTCTGACTCAGGTTAAGTTTAGGAAGATGTGATTCTCCTTTCTAAGAACTTCCCAAGTGATAATGATTTTGTTGGTCTGAGATTCAATAACTTAGAAGTCTAAGTCTTTGATCTCACTGTGTAGCTCTGGCTGGGAATTATAGAAACCAGCCTGCCTCTGCCTCCTAAGTGTTGGGATTAAAGGCATATGCCACTATGTCCAGCCAAGTCTGAGTCTTTTAAGAAAATTTGTGTGTGTGTGTGTGTGTGTGTGTGTGTGTGTTTATGTACCTGCTTGTTTATCTGTGTACTGTTTGCATTCTTATGTATCATGTGCCTGCATGTGCCCACAGAACCCAGAAGAGGGCATTGGACCCTGGAGCTGGAGTTCCCGGTGGTTATAATCTCCCCATGTGGGTGCTGAGAATTGATCTCTGGTCTTCTGCAAGAGCAAGTGCTCTTAACCACTGAACCATTTCCTTAGCTCCAGAAGTTTGAGTTTTAAAACATGAAACCTGGGGGTGGGGAAAAAGACTCAAAGTGATAGAACTATAACTACTATAACTTAGCATTCATTCAGTGTGAGTTGCAAGGGTTTGGGAGTATCTGGTGTGTTTTGAATGTGGGGTGGGGGGAACAGATAAGGGCTCAAAGGTAGGAACTCGGCAAGGCTGCCCCCTGTCACCACTCCTCTTCAATATAGTGCTAGAAACCCTAGCTAGGGCAATAAGGCAAGAAAAGGAAATTAAAGGAGTTCTAATTGGAAAAGAGGAAGTCAAGTTATCCCTTTTTGCTGATGATATGATTGTCTACCTAAGGGATGCTAAGAACTCCACCAGAAAACTCCTAGAAACGATTAAGAGCTTTGGTAAAGTGGCAGGATACAAAATAAACCTAGAAAAATCAGTAGCCTTTCTGTACACCAACAACAAGCAATTGAAGAAGGACTACAAGGAGACCTTCCCACTCACAATAGCCTCAAAAACAATAAAATACCTAGGAACAAACCTAACCAAAGACACCAAGGATCTCTACAACAAAAATTTTAAACCCCTGAAAAAGGAAATTGAGGAAGACATCAGAAGATGGACAAACCTCCCATGCTCATGGATTGGGAAAATAAATATAGTAAAAATGTCCATCCTACCCAAACTAGTGTACAGATTTAATGCAATCCCAATCAAAATCCCCAAGAGTTTCTTCACAGGCTTGGAAAAAAAAATCCTCAATTTCATTTGGAAAAACAAAAGACCCCGAATAGCCAAAGCAATCCTGAGTGAAAAGAGCAATACAGGGGGGATCGCTATACCAGACATCAAACTATACTACAGGGCTATAGTCATAAAAACAGCTTGGTACTGGCACAAAAACAGACCAGTTGACCAATGGAATAAAACTGAAGATCCAAACCTGAGCTCATACAATTTCAGCCACCTCATATTTGACAAGGGGGCCAAGAATACACAATGGAGGAAAGACAGCATCTTCAGCAAGTGGTGTTGGCAAAACTGGATCACCACTTGTAGAAGAATGAAATTAAACCCCTACCTCTCACCTTGTACAAAGGTCAACTCCAGATGGACCAAAGACCTCAATGTGAAACCCCAAACTCTGGAGGTGATAGAAGAGAAGCTTGGCAGCAGACTACAAGACATAGGTGTAGGAAAAGACTTCCTAAATCAGACAGCAGCTGCACAAGAAATAAGATCGACAATTGACAAATGGGACCTCATTAAACTCAAAAGCTTCTGTACATCAAAGGAAGCAATAAAGGAAGTGAGGAGAAGACCCACAGAGTGGGAGGAAACCTTCACAGCAGATACATCTGACAAAGCATTAATTTCCAGAGTATACAAGCTACTCAAAAAACAAAGAAGAAAGAAAACAAATGAATCATTCAAAAGATGGAGCAAAGATCTGAATAGAGACTTCACAGAGGAGGAGTTAGAGATGGCCGAGAAACATCTTAAGAAGTGTTCAACATCTCTGATAATTAAGGAAATGCAAATTAAAACCACTCTGAGATATCACCTTACTCCAATAAGACTGGCTAGGATCAGGAACACGAATGATACCAAGTGCTGGAGAGGTTGTGGGGAAAGGGGAACACTCATCCATTGCTGGTGGGAATGTAAACTTGTACAGCACTATGGAAAGCAGTTGGAGAACCCTATAGAAGACTCAAAATGGCCCTTCCATTTGACCCAGTTCATACCACTCCTGGGTATATACCCACAAAACACAACTTACTGCAAGATATATGCACAGCTAATGTTTATTGCAGCTCTGTTCACAATAGCAAAAAGCTTGGAACCAGCCCAGGTGCCCTTCAACTGACGAGTGGATAGAGAAAATTGGTACATGTATACAATGGAAAACTATGCAGCAGTTAAGAAGGACAACATCATGAAAATTGCAGGTAAAGGATGGAGCTGGAAACATGTTTATGTTTAGTTAAGTAACACAGTCCCAGAAACCAAACGACAAATGGTGTACCTAATATGTGGATGCTAGTAACAAAAACCCAGATATAAATTTCTCATGGCAGAGGAGGCATAGAAGAACAACAGAAAATCTGCATCAGAAAATGGACTGAAATGGTGAATTGGAAAGGGGGGGATGGGTGGGAGAGGGACACGGGTGGATATTCGATTAAGGCATATTTAATTACGGTGAGCTCAGCAAGTACCCAGTTTTGCTAGACACTGTCTACAGGAACACATGGGTGTTAGACCCTAGTAAAAGTAAGTAAACTGTGTATATTTAAACAACATTGGTTTACAGAATCTGATAAAAAATGGTAATGCATCTGAATTAAATGGAGAAATAATTCGCTGTTGCCCACATTTGTTTACATAAAATCTGTAGAGCAAAACTTGGGATTACAATACAAAGGTTAATCTATAATTCTCTCTGATGTAAGGTATCACCTTGTAGCATTCGCTTTAAGATGATTTAAGGTAAAAATTAAGTTGACTCCAAGTTAAATCATATATAGTCACCAAAACAACAGGGGAGTTGAAGTTTTGATGAAATCTATGCCTGACTCCACCCTATAGTGCATGTATTAATACAAACGTATCTTCTGGAGACTCATACGCTAAAAAAAAAGGGGGGGGGGGATACAGAACGACATGAAACCTTTTCATAAAACCCCCCTGCAATTCAAATTCTTAAAACTAACTATGGGAAAAGATTTGTTTTTCCAACAGGACAAAACGTCACCACATTAACTGCTGAGAAAGAAAAGTTACAGCTTTGCATTGAGTAGATGTACCAAAAAGTGGCAAATGAAAGGTTGACCCGTTGAACATCTCAAAGGAAGAAAAGCCTCAGATGCATCAAACACAACCCCTTCTGTCGGATCCTACATGTAACAAACTAGTTATAATGATCCTAATGAAACTTACCTTCTAGTGCCACAAAGTTGCTGATGATGAGAGACTTGCCTCCCCCACCCATAGAACAAGGAGAATATGACAATGATGAGGTCGCTCCCCAACTGTAAATTGGAACAACTATTGTCAGAAGTATCTCTTTATAAAACCGGATTTTGTAAAACTGCTTTCTTTAATGACTACTAGACATGGGAACTGTGGAAGCATTACTCTTCTGTCAGAACCCAATATAAGACTAAAGTCCTAGGGCGATGCACTCAGGCAAAATATATTAATACAGTGAGCTCTGACATCAGCATGGATTTTGCTACCAGGTGGATGTTGGCCAGGGGATCCAAGGCCCACAAAAGGTAAGGGCTCCTTGGCCTCTAAGTTGGGATACTACAGGAGGAGAGGCAATCAAGACCCCTGCTGCCGAAGACCTGACGGTTTAACATGGAGGGATGTATTGAGACCACACATTGCAAGTGTACAGATGGCCTCTGGAATGCCAGAGAGTTTACCAAGGGGCCACTCAACCAATAAAGCAAAAATATGGGTCCTCCCTGAGTCAAGCAAGGACTCCACCGTCAGCACCAGATCCACCTCACGCCTGGAAATGCTGTGCAGCAGAGGCAGCATTGTGCCTTGTATATCCCAAATCTAATTGGCTATGTGCTCTCTCCTTGGAGGAATAAACCCATGTCTGATTCCACAAGCTTACATCCCTCTACAGGTTAGATGTATACCACAGTAAGACCCTGTCATATTTAGAAGGGGGGAAAAATTGTATTCATGGGATCTAACATATCCAAAAACATGTGTCTTATGCTAACAGTAACCTACCATAACTATTTAGTGCTGCTTAAATACCCATTATATCTAATTGCTTGTTCTTCATTAGTAGGATCGAAAGGTTATCCTGGGACAAACTGTCACCCATGAAAGGAAACAGCCAGAAATTGACAGAGTCCAAGTCAACAGCTCCAGGAGAGATGGATCGTTTTACTTCTCATCCACTTGTTTCCCTTTTCTAAGGCCTAGGGAACAACCTGCGGAAGAGGGGGCGTGGAAATAGAATGTAAGCTGCGATTGGGGACTGTGAATGGTGAACATACAGCAATGTAGTCTGGACACTCATTTTGATCAACTTGATTGAACATACAACCCCCCCACGCCCCCCACTGGATGGTGGGCTGTTGTTTGGGCCAACAACAGACCTGCAGAGTAGGTTTGCCATGAAGGATGCTTGTACTCCAGGATTATCACTTATAGCTAAAAATTGAAAAAAAAACTGAGAGAAAGATGCCAGGACAGTGTATGGCAGAATGCATGATCTGGGATGGGGTAGGGGTGGGGTGAGGGAAAGGGAAATGAAGCCTGAACTGAAATTGGAAAAAATGTATGAAATGCACAAAGCAATCAATAAAAACATTAATTAAAAAAAAAAAAATAAAGGCACTAAGAAAAAGCAAATAAACTAGGATTTCATTCTATAGGTAATGGGGAAACATGGGGGGATTTTTAAATAAGAGAAGGACATACTGATATTTAGGTTACAGAAAATATGCAATATGTGGGTAGAAGGGGTAGGGTTGGGGGGACAGGACTATAGGTTGACATAAGGAGCAGCCTGACCAGGAACACTTCTGGGGGCTTTCATCTTGAGCAAAATGGTGTCACAATCCTTGAACCCTAGATTTGCAAAGCTGTCCTGATCTTCCAGTTCCTCATCCTTGAACATCAGTATCTGATTCTTTTTGTAAGGGCCTCCAGCTTCTTCAATTTCCTCTTTCAGGACATTGATGGTATTATCAGGGTGGATGGCAAAAGGCTTGCTCTGGCCACTGGAATACTTCACGAAGACCTGGGTCTCATCATCGAAGGTCTCCAGCACCTGGATGGTAACCTTAGAGAAAATTCCATAATCTGCTATGGTCTTCCGGCTGCTGAGCAGTTGCCTATCCTCATTGGGCTCCTGGAAGGAGAGGCGCTGGAATGTACCAAGAGCAAGGGACGTCCAGGTAACAGTGAAACAGGCAGGGAAAGAAACCTGGAGGCTCTGGGCAAACCCCTACAGCTCCATTAAGAAGATGAAGGTGGATATCAAAAGGACAAACAATCTCTACGGGGAGCAGATGCTGAGTTTTGTATCCTGACTTTGGTGAGCTAGCAAAGTCAGAATTATGAGACCATGGTGGTGAGCAGAGTTCTTGGATACTCTTCTTAAACTGACAAGGTAGAGATGACCATGACACAGGAGAATCACTGTAAACCAAGATGATCAGCAGAGTTCTTGGATACTCTTCTTAAACTGACAAGGTAGAGATGACCATGACACAGGAGAATCACTGTAAACCAAGACATCAGCAGAGTTCTTGGATACTCTTCTTAAACTGACAAGGTAAGATGACCATGACACAGGAGAATCACTGTTAACAAATTCATAACTTGCCATCATCAAATTGCTTCTTAAAAATAAAATTTTGAGCAATACAAGTGGGAGGGAACAACAACATAAGGGACTGGGTCAAAGAATGCGCTGATATAGCAAATTCTGCCCAAAGCAACAAAAACTCCACAGAGAAAAACTTTAAAAAAGACGAAGAAAATACAGGATATATCTGCAGAATGATGAACTGGGGTGGTGGGGGGAAGCAGAAAAGGATTATGTCTAAATTGAACTGAAAAATGATGTTATGAAATACACAAATATCAGTAAAAGTATTATATTAAAAAAAAGAAATGTTGGGGCTAAGAGATGCCTAGTGTTAAGAGACGACCAACTCTCTTGCAGAGGACCCAGGTTAGATCCCCACACCCACAGTGCAGCTGAGCAACCGTCTTTACTCCAGTTCCAGGGGAATCGGACACCTCTTCTGACCTCTGCAGCCTGAGACATGGGTGCACAACCTACATGCAGACAGACCACTCGGATAAACATAAAAAAATAAATAAATAAAATTAAAAAAATAAAATAAAAAAGAAATGCTGTACAAAATACACAAAACTTCAATAATAAATAAATTAAATAATAAATAAATAAATAAAGTATCCATGTGCTTCTGAATCCATGTGAGCAAGAAGAAAAAAAGGAAGTGTGGCCACCCCAGCAAGAACCCAAGTTCTAAACATCCGCATAAGACAAGACTAGAAGGTCCACTTGCTCCCTCCCTTCTCCTTGTCATGATCCAGTCCCTCTGAATTTCTGTCTCCATCTCTTTGTTTCCCAAGACAGGACACTCACCCCACCCACTTTGGGATGTTGCTGACAGCTCAGATCCCTCATGGATTCCTTCCTGACAACATCATCAGCCTGGTTACCTCTTGCACATTAGCAGTCCTCATGCAGGTAACACATCCACAGCTACTGGAATCTGTACTGAGTGTTGCTGTGTCAGGGCTTCTCTGAAAATCATCTCAGGGTATTTGGATTGTTTAGGTTGCAAGGTGATTTGTTTGTATGAACTGAGAGGAATAGAACTGAAGGCTTTGAGACTGAAGGGCCCTCAGGACATAAAATTTTTATGAAAATTTAAACAAAGAAAAAAGAACCAGCCTACTAGAGACAAGAAGTTGGAAGGAAGAGGAGACCTGAGACAAAGTAGGCTGCCCTGCTCAGGGTCTAACTACTCGGTGCAGCTTCTTGTGTTCCCATTGCTTGTCTATGTTTTGTTTTCCACCTAGAGGTTAAAAAATGTGAGCTACAGATAAAATAAAATCATGTATATGTAAAAATTAATAAAATGTAAAACATTTGGTCAAAGGGAGCAAAGCTTCAGTTGAGATGAGGAGGTTCTGGGGGTCCATTGTTCAACACAGTGACAGTAACTATAGTAGTGACAAGTTTGTACACTTTAAAATTGCTGAGAATAGATCCTAAATGTTTTCACACACACACACACACACACACACACACACACACACACACACACACACAAAACAATGCTTCTTTCCAGGCATGGTAGCACACTCCTTTAATCCCAGCACTTGGGAGGCAGAGGCAGGCAGATCATTGTGAGTTCAAGGCCAGCCTGGTGTACAGAGCAAGTTCTAGGCCAGCCAGCTGGGGATGGAGGGAGACCTTGTCTCAAAAACCACAACAAAAAAATTGCTTCTTTAAGTTGATGCCCAGAGGCCCACAGACACTGATTCACCAAAACCACATGAAATTTGAAAGAGGGAGTATCAGAGAAGGGAGATGACAGTGTTTGTTCACTGCATGGTACCCCATAAATGTGTACAATTTGTACACTTCTCCATACTTCTTAAAAATATATTTAATTTAACACAAGCACCCCCATCAGTATTGCAAATCCTGTAATAATAAAGGTTTGGAAAGAGTCTGTTAGCAAGATGTCTTTGAAATTCTGCTTCTTTTGCTTCATAATAAATACATCTTTACTGACTCCCATCTTTCATAGAGACAGTTTATAGATGGTAATTCCTATAAATTTATTTCCCCATTTCATCTAGATAATATGGGAAAACAATGTGGGAACCAAGGTAGATATAGGGATTTATTAAGGACACCAACCCCATCCCTTAGGATAAAAGAAATGAGTTGGTGACAAGAGAGATGGCTCAGCAGTTAAGAGCACTGGCTGTTCTTACAGAAGACCCTAATTCCAATCCCAGAACCCACATGGCAGTTAGCAACTGTCCATAACTTCAGTTTTAGGGGATTCAATACCCTCTTCTTTCCTCCGTGGGCACTGCGTGACATGGGTGCACTTACATACGTGCAGGCAATACATTCATGCACATAAAATAAAAATAAATTTAAAAATAACTTAAAAGAATGGTTAAGTGTTGTCAGGCATACACACATATACACATATCCACAGACAAACACACACACACACACACACACAGCTATTCAATATACTCCAACTTAATACAGAGAGGAAGTCCAGGGGGTGATTCAGTATGAGAAAACAATTCTTTAATTTATCTAGATTTCTTTCTTTTCCCAGTATATT
Organism: Rhizomys pruinosus; assembly: GCA_009823505.1. NCBI lineage: Eukaryota > Metazoa > Chordata > Mammalia > Rodentia > Spalacidae > Rhizomys > Rhizomys pruinosus. Next base: position 388,900 of record VZQC01013482.1, read on the forward strand.
TTCAACTCTAGAAATTCTCATTGCCAAGGAGAGAGATGAAAGAATTCTTTACTCCCCATAAAATACATTTTTAAAACAAATTCATAGTAATGTCTTCACCATGAGAGTATTATTAGATTACTGAATCATTGTGAGTCAGAGGCCTTAAATCTTATCACACCGGCTTAGAGAAATCTTGTACCATCACTAGCATAAATCTGTAAGGCCGGGAAAGATCACCTTCTTTAATAGAGCTAAGTGAAATGCTGTGGAACCATCTCTGATGACAGTCAAAGCACCTTTCAGGCCTCTCACCCATTCAGTTCATACTTATCAATGTTAATTATGTCCAAGGCTATTGCTAAAGCTAAGATATTGTTGTGATTTATAAGACACAGTACTCATCATCCAGGAGCTAAGGAATTTTAAGCAGGATCAAATACATACACAAAACACTTGCTGGCAGGTGGATATTTCAGAGAGCAGAAGGACAGCCTGACCATTACTTTGAAGACTGTAGATGAATAAAATATGTTTAGTCCCTGCATTCATGGGCTTATTTTCTCCTCAGGAGGAAGCACAATGAATAACTCAAGACACATTGCTGTGTGACTTTTCCTGGGGAGATGTAAACAAATATAAGTTCTGTCAGGTCAGAGCACTAAAGACAGACTAGAGAAACCATTCTACCTAGATTAGTTTAGTGAACCAAAGAGTTTATTAGAGTTAATGATTGAGTGCATGGGCAGCTCAAAGGCCACTGAGTCACCAGAAAGCCCATGCCAGCATGGGTAATGACTCACCACTCTGAATCCTTGGAGGGTCCAACACATTGTGCAGGCAGCTTTATGGAGGAGAGTCCCCTTGTGCCTGCAGCAGCTGTTTACTGTTTTTATATTTGGGGGAATTGCTTTATGAATGCTGTAACTTTCTGAGCTTCCTGGACCCTTAATTTCGCAAGCTTCCTGAGCTGTTTAGGTTTCATTATTTTCTGATAAGGAAATGTTTATTTTTATTTTTAAAATTTTTAATATTTAATAAAAATAAATTACATTGTCACAAACATTTATCTATCATTGGAGTATTTAGGTATATAATACTGAGAAAATTTTTCAAAATTTCTGTCGTACTTTTAAATAAAATTTTAAAGTTGGGTCCACTGTTCCATTATAGATGCATTCATGTGGCCCTAGCAGAACCATTAAAACATATTTTTAGTCTTCTGGATACAAAATGTGAAGCAGCTATTTTTAAGAGAAAATGTTATGTTCATATTCACAGAATCTTTTCTAATGAATAAAGATCTCCAGCAACTAAAATAGATGTCTGTATAGGCCTAGTGCATGGTCTATAGGCAATCTAATACTTAGTGATAGCCTACTGCTTGCTATATACCTTCTTCCTTGCAAATTTAATGCTGACATATAATAGTTAAATAATATTTAATTAATATTCATTCTTCAAATAGATACCAAATAACATGTTTATATTATTGATGCTATTATTATTATTATTATTATTATTATTATTGAATATGAGTCTCCCTATATCCCCAGCTGGCCTGGAATTACATATATAATCAATGCTGCCCATGATCTATATGAGTTCCTCCAGCCTAGGCCTCAGTAGTCCTGATACTAAAGGCATCCAATACCATGCCTGGTTACATGTAAACTTTTTTTAAATAAATGATAGATTTGTAAGTATAAATGTATTTAAAAAATAGAAAGATGACTCATCAGATATTCAAATATTATTAATTATGAAAAATAAACAAAATGCAAATCATTATTCAAAGTTATTTTGATTTGCTTTTCCCTATATACTAAGGAAGCTGAACAATGTTAAGGTGATTTTTAGCCAATGTAAATTTTCTTTTGAGATTTCTCTTTACATTCACAGAACATTTTGTAATTGGATCAGTTGCTTCCTTGACTGTTGAGTTATTCTTATGTTCTGGATATTTATCCACTCTCAGATATGTAGGCTCCATAGTCAATCAATTTGTTGTTTCCTTTGCTGTACAGAAGCTTTGTAGTTGAATGAGGTCCCATTTTTCTATTGTTACTCTTAATTCCTTAATAACTGATGTCAAATTTAGAATTTTCTTTCTGAATGTAAGGAAATGTTTAAATTTGGAGGAAAGTCTACATAATACAAACACGAATAAACCATTATGATAGGTTATGAAAAACTAAATTTCAGTGGCAAGGAGAGTTAAGGTGAAGACTGGAGGTTACTGGGCAGGGGAAAAAGACTACCAGCAATTGGTGAGCTTCATATTCAGTGAAAGAGCTTCAGTAAAGTGGAGAGTGATTGAAAAAATCAGCCAGTGTTAACCTCTGGCATTTACACCTGAGTGTTCATCTTTGCACACACATGCACCCATATACATGTGAAAAAGCATACACACATGTACACAGACACACACACACACACACACACACACACACACACACACACGAGGTCAGCATGCCTGAGAAGGTGATCTGGAAGGAGAGCTGAACTTTGAGTGGTGATATATGGGGAGCAATGATATAGAGTGGTTCAGATGGAGGGAGGCACAGCTGAGAAAGTTCCTGAGGCTGGAGAGAACTCATTGAGGTCTTGGGCCTTAAGAAAGGGACATGAGAGTGAAGGTGGCAGGAGGTGGTTCAGAGAGCCTGGGGAGTAGCGAAACCTCAAAGGGAACTATACACAAAGCAACTCTCCTGTGCTATGAGATCTTTTGGATCTGAAAAAATATTTATAAATGATGTAAAGTTTGAAATGGCCATAATGCAGAACATCCTTAACTAGAAAATCCAAAATCCAAAATGCCCCAAGACCCTAAACATTTTGAGTGGTTATGGAATGTCACAAGTGGAAAATTTAACAACTGACTTCATGTAACAATATTTTATGATCAAGCCAAGGTTTGATAAAAATATTAATGACCTTCTGGTCATGTATATGTTACATATGAAATGTATATGAACTTCATGCTTAGACTTGAATCACATCCCCAATATAGTTTGTAATGTATGCTCAAATATTACAAAAAACTGAAATCCAAAGCACCTCTGGGATCAATGAGAAAAGACACTCCATGTTTAATATCAAGAAATTATACAGTCATCCAAGAAATAGAAGGTAACCATTTGGGATAAGGTGGAATCTAAGACAGCTGGGACTAAGAAGTAATTAGATTGTACAAATAAATTAAAAAGGACTTCTCTGAACTGAGTGAGGAATAAAAATAATGCCAGATGATACATTTATATCTTATGGAAACTTTTGCCACAGATTGGAAGCTCTATCAGGCAATGGACATAGTTTTTGTTTGACTAGTATTCTCAACATAATTGAAAATATAGAAAAATTTTAAGAAATATTGTTGTAGTAGATAGAAATTCTAGTTTCTCTTTTTTTCAAAAGCTGTCTTTTTCACTTTTATTACTGTGTATTTTCTTTTCATAAACATTTTATTATTTTATATGCATGTGTGCTTACAAACAGTAGGTGCATCCCTGTTGTGCAATATCTGCAGAGGTCAGAAGAGGGCATCATATCTCACTAAGATACAAATGACTGTTAGCAGCCATGTGAGTGCTGAGAATGTAACCTGGGTACCCTGCAAGGGCAGCCAGTGATCTTAACTGCTGAGCCATCTTTCCAGGCCCTACTGTGCATTTTCTTGATCAGGACCTTGGAAAAAAAATCTGTCCTTCACACTTTACTCCTTGGTATCTTTTTCTAGTGCAACACATGCTGGAGACACAGCTGTCTCTGCTCCTTTGAATAGATTTTGCTGTGACAGCTACCTGAAAAGAGTTACCTAATAATGTAGCCATTGTAGCTCAACTGAGAGAAACATGTATGATGATTCAGCTGTGAGTAGCAATTGCTTTAAATGATAGTCAGATACCTGTGGCTTTATCATGTCCTTATGTGTATCTTGAACTTTCAGCAGCATGGCATGACATCTGGCACATTTTTCTTTTCTTTTTTTTAAATTTATTTTTGTATGTGTATGAATGTACTGTCTACATGTAGGTTTGTGCACCCATGTTGTGCAATGCCACAGAGGTCAGAAGAGGGTGTCGGATTCCCCTGGAACTGGAGTTCTGGAATTGGAGTTACAGACAGTTCTTAGCCACCATGTGGGTGCTGGGGATTGAACCCGGGTCCTCTGCAAGAGTAGTCAGTGCTCTTAACAGCTAGGCTACCTCTCCAGCTCCATTTTTATTTTCTATGTGGCAAGTAATGCTCTTTGGTTTTCCACTACTATCTGCACCACTTGGCTCATTTCAGTATCAAGAGAACCAAACCAAAGCTTGAATAATTTTGTTTCTCCATCTTCTGGAGAGCAGGTATGGGTAATGAGTATTGAGAGACAAATATTTGCTTTAATTTGTAATGAAGTTGGTGGATGGCCATTACAAAAGCATGGTCTCCTAAACATCAAAGACCTATTTCAGCCCTACACTTGGTTCTTTGAATGCAGCCACTGGAAAAATTTGCGTTAGGGGACAGTACCAAGGTTATTTAGAGAAGAAGAGAAAGAAGTGAGAGTAGAGCATATTAATGCAAGAAATTATAGCTGAACTCCAAGGTTAGAACATCACACAGAATTGCACAGCTTTTGTGGATCTGTAATGCTAGGTTGGGTATTCTGGGTCTCCAGTAATCTGTCATAGATATGTTGGCTTATCTGTAATAACTTCCTGCCTTAATGTGGCAAAGAACCACTTCCATTATCCCTCTAGTTGTTAGAAGGGCTCTGTTCCTCCCTGGCAGTTGATTTGAGGCCACCTTTGCTTTCTTCCAGGTGAGACTACTGCTTCATTAATATTGTGGCGTGCTTCATCTGTCTCCACAAGTAAGACCTGTCAAAAGGCATGGTCTCTGTATCATAGTCAGATGATTGACCTTTCATGGCTTCCTGTGATCCATGGGTTTGGAGCTCATCACTAGTGTTTGTCTACACTAAAGAAGAGCTTATTACATGAAGGCACAGTTAATAGGACCTGGGAATAATTGAGAATCAGCCTGGACGTCTGCCTATACAATGATCTTGTGTTAGATCTGGTCATAAATTTCTTATAACAAGTAGAGAAGCAGTTCCTTTGATATTGCTCTTTCACAAGTTCCTTCCTTTGTGAATAGAAACAATGCCAAAGAGTTACTCTAGCACTCAAGCTAGATGAGTATGGTGGCTGAAGAAAATCTAGTCACCTAATAAGATTTCACATTCACTCAAGTTATTGACCACAGTTTCTCAAACATCATGGAAGAGGAAGATCTTTTACTTTATGGATCCTGGCATCAATCCTTATTCGTAAGGAAAACTGGGTATTTTTTTCTTTTTACTAAATATAATACCTGATGCCACAATAAAAAATAGTACATTAAAACATACATCAACTTGCTATGTAATTTAGAATGTAAAGTAATATTTCTTTTCACCTGGTTGAAACTCTATTGTTAAAAGATGAATCCAAGGGCTGGAGAGATGGCCTAGTGGTTAGGAGTACTGACTGCTCTTGCAGAGGACCCAGCTTTGATCCGCAGCACCCACGTGGTGGCTGAGAACCGTCTTTAACTCCAGTTCCAGGGGAATCCGACACCCTCTTCTGACCTCTGCAGCATTGCATGATACGGGTGCACAAACTTACATGCAGACAGTACATTATTACACATACAAAAAGAATAAATAAATTTTAAAAATTAAAAGAATAAAAAACACGTTTTAGTATTAACTTATAGTTTATTTTCAGATGTCGTGCTTTTGGTAGAGCGTATATATGCATACTTTGAAGCAATATAACATTAAAGGGAACAACAACAACAACAAAGACCTGTTCAAAGAACCAAGTGAAACAGTAAACTTTTGCCTAAAACAGTAAAATTTTGCATCAAAAATTTTAAAATAAGACTGAGGAACAGATGCAAGACATGTATGGCAGAATGCAGGAGCTCTGGCAGGGTGGGGGGGCAAGAAGGGAGGAATGGGTCTAAATTTGATGAAGAAATACAGTATGAAATGTGCAAAAGTTCAATAAAAATTAAGAAAAATAGGAAAATATGCTCTAAAATTTCCCCTTTGTCTTTCCATCTGCTTAACTGATGCACTGAACTATGATTTCTTTAGAATTTATCTCTTCTTTTTTTTTTTTTTTTGTCTCTTTTGAGACAAGGTCTCTCTGTAGCCCCGGCTGTCCGGGAACTCGCTTTGTGGACCAGGCTGGCTTTGGCCTTGAACTCACAAAGATCCTCCTGCCTCTGCCTCCCAAGTGCTAGGATTAAAGGCATGTGCCACCATGCCCAGCAGAATTTATCTCTTCTTATACCCCTACTAAAACCTTCCTGGAACTCTGGTCTTTCCTTCACATTTCAGAGGACAAAAGTTAAGAGGAAACTGTGGCTATAGCTCAGCAATAGCCTGCAACAGGTGAGCCCTTTTTTGGAGAGGGAAGTTTGGAGCAAACTGAACCAGCAAAGCAACTCCTCTTTAGCAGGCAGAGAAGGAAAAAAGCTATAAAACCCCTATGTATTAATATCTTCAGTCTCCTGACATAATGCACATTGGATGAAGGTTTTATCTTTTTAACCAGACTGAAAATGTCTCAAAAGTATGTTCTTATCTCTGCTTCCTTCCATTACCCGACCACATATGTTGGGGAGAAAGTGGAGGAATGGATGGGATGTGTGCTGGGTTGTGACATTTTTTCCAGTGGATGGCTGTGATTGAAAGAAATAATGTGCCTGAAAGTGCTATGTAAATTGTACCCTTCTCTATACATGTCACAGTTATTATTGCTCTGCTCACCTCGTCAACATCATTCTCCTACACATCTCTTATGCACCATCTGCAAAAATAGGCAGATGCTCCTAAAGAGATGCTCCATTTTGATGGGTAGAATTTGAACTGCACAACATCAACAAATCCCTTCCAAAAATGCAATCACGTATCCGTCTTCTGCTTTATAATCCAGAATTACAATAATGGTACTGTCACATATGATCTTATGTATATTTCCAAATGTTGCTTTCATATTATGAAAGCAGTCAGGTTTGTATAAGATTTTGAAACAGTAATCAGATTATAAAAGGGAAGAAACCTCTGTTAGTATCTATCATTTTTCTTAGCATCATGTCATGGGTGTGTGTATTTCTGTCCATAAGTATCTTCTTTCTGCTGCATTTGTTGTCTGTTGTGAGTTATTTCCTATGTCTTTAAGTACACTAGAGAATAATTTTTATTAGTGACATAATATTCCATCCAAATATCTACAATAATAAGGTTAATGGTTTCTCAAAGTATTGGAGGTTCATGTTTATCCCTCTTTCCTAACATGAAAAATTGCCAAAATACTTCATAACAAGTCAATTTCTAGATCCATGGTATAGGATATTATATAGATATACTAGAAGTTATAATATTTAATAATTTTGTGTGTATGAAGGTACTGTCTGCATGTAGGTTGGTGCACCCATGTTGTGCAATGCCATGGAGGTCAGAAGAGTGTGTGTTGGATTCCCCTGGAACTGGATTCTCTTGGAACTGGAGTTAAAGTTGGTTCTCAGCTGCTATGTGGGTGCTGGGAATCAAATCCAGGTCCTCTGCAAAAGCAGTCAATGCTTTTAACCACTGAGCCATCTCTCCAGCCCTCCATGGTTGATTTTTAAGAGTCCAAAATTTTGGATTATGATATCAATGTTATGAGCTTTTGAAATGCTTTCAAAATTTGGTTAAGTATTTTATTTTTCCTGGAAGAATTTGCCACATCATAGGCCTTCATGATTCTAGAAAACCATATCTTCCACTCTTGACTGCTTCAACAATTCTGCTGGATTGATGAAAAATTTCACATTAAAAAAAGTCATTATTTTAACTTAAAGTTAACTTTTCTCCTGTGCTTTAGAAATTCATTTGTGTTTTCTTCACTAAATGGTTTATTCATGGCATTGGCACACTTGGAGCTTGATATTTCCTTCTTAATCTGTAAGGCTCTTAAATGCATCATTCCCACCTTTTGGCTGTCATCTTGGAATCATTTCCCAGATTTTATTTGCTTTTAATACTACATCCATGATGTTATTTACATTAGTTTCTTGTGTAATATTTATCAGAGGGAGAATACTATATTCACTTCTCTTTACACAATTATGATCAAACAATTTCTTAAGCATATATGAATGCAAAGAATATATACACAAATAAACAAAGAATTCTGGAGTGTGTATGTTTTGCTAAAAGGAGGTTGATGAAGTGAATGAACACTCTGGTTCTTGCTATCAGTTTAGGACAAGAGCCAGGTCTAGTACTTGGCAGTCCTCGCCAGGTGTACAACCTCCCCCCCTCTCCACTACAGTGGTCTCTGGCTCTCATTCTTATTATAGCCATTTGATAAGTTTGCAAATTGTATGTATTCAATACCTAATCAATATATTGCTGTTTGTCTTTGGATTTTATATGAAAATCACCACATATTGTGACATTTTATCACTTAATTTTTTTCATACAGCAATACGCAGTTTTAAACACTTATGTTGATAAATGGCTTATATTTATGGTGCACTGTGTAATATTTCCAAACAGGAAATAGTGTGTAATCATAACTGGCATATCTATCACCTCAGCCATGCATCTGTCATTTGTGTTAGGAATATGCAATGCACAATCCTCTCTACTAGCAATCCTGAATTACAGAATCAAACCCTGTCAACCAGAGTTATTCAGTTAAGCAAAAGATTATAAAAATTTCCTTTTCCTATGCAACTTCACCCTGTATATTATACTACATATGTGACTCTCATTGTGGCTCACATGTTTCCATTTCCAAGTTTATAAAATTTGGGTATAGTGATGAATGAATATTAGATGAAAGAAAAGAAGAGAGAAAAAGACACAACATAAACTGATACAAGAGTAGACTTAGTGATTCAGCAGACATTTAGACCACTGGTGTTCTGGATTGCTTTAGTCGTCAACATTTGGGTTAAGGTAGTCTTAATTGGGGAATTACCTAAATTGGACTGGCCTGTGGCCATGTCTGTGGGACATTTTCTTGATTGTTTAGTGATGTGGGAGGGCCCCTGAGCAGGTATTCCTGCAGTGTATAAGAAACCATGCCGAGCATGGGTCAGAGGAGCAAGCCAGTAGGCAGTGTTCCTACATGATCTGTGCTTCTGTTCCTGCCTCCATGTTCCTTCCCTGAGTTCTTATCTTGCGCTCTCTCAGAGATGAACTGTGACCTGGAAGATGTAAGCTAAATAAACCCTTTCCTGCCCAACTTGGTATTGGTCAGAGTGTTTTATCATAGCAATTGAAAGCAAAAACTAGATTTGAATACAATTACTTATTTATGTGGAAAAGAAATGGAATCAGACCCTTCTCTTATAGCCTAAAAAAGAATTTTATTTTCAGCTGGGCATGGTGGCACACGCCTTTAATCCTAGCACTTGGGAGGCAGAGGCAGGAGGATCTTTGTGAGTTCAAGGCCAGCCTGGTCTACAGAGTGAGTTCCAGGACAGCTGGGGCTACAGGGAGACCCTGTCTCGAAAAGACAAAAAAAAAAAAAAAGAATTTTATTTTCATTGTTAGAGTTCAAACCATAGCTTTTTTAAAAAGGCAGAAATATTCTTAATGACTTGGAAGGTAAGAAAGATTTTTAAAGTAAGTTACAATAAGAAAAGACCAGTGGGGAGTTCAAAGGCATTGTCCATGAAGATGTAGTGAAGAAACAGGTCATTCTTCGAACCTTCCCTGATGGCCTGTGCAATCTGTAAATCCAACAGGGGAGACCACCTTAAAGTATACCTTATGTGGGTGTGTTTTGTTAAGTGTGACCTCCCAAATGTCACACAACTCCTCTTTATTCAGAAAGACAGGAACTAGCTCATTTGATAGCTGAATAGTCTGATGAAGATAGGCTAATGATTACTGGTTTTAGAGGTGGACCTCAGAGCTTTATAAACTTCAAGTATCATGTATGACATCGTGTGTGAATTAATACTAGTTTATAAAAAATCTGATTGCAAATAAATTTACATGAAGTATATTACATTATAGTAAAATAAACTTGTGAAACCAGACACACAAAAAAAGAAAAGATCATAAGTCAAGGTTGCAGACATCTGCCTGTGTAAAATTGAGAACATTCAATTCATAAACTAAAACACACTTTAAAGAGAGAGAAAGGATAAGCAAACAAACAAACAAAAATACTTGAACTGATTATGACAAAAATAAATACATATTCATGAAGAGTCCTGGCATTCAATTAGAAAAAAAGTACTTTTACAAAACTTACTGAGGTATGGTCTTGCACCTAATTCCAGCCCAGGGGAAGCAGAGAGAGGCAGATCTCTGTAAGATTGAGGCTAATCTGATCTACATAGTGAGTTTCAGGTGGGCTGGGACTAGGGAAATCTTGTTCACAAAACCCCCACCAAAACCAAAAAATCAAAAATGGACAAAGAACTTGAGCCAAAAGAATAGGCATTAATGAATTTGAAGAAATGAAATATTCTTTTTTTAATTTTATTATTTTTTATGAGTGTACTGTCTGCATGTAGGTTCATGCACCCATGATGTGCAATGCCTCGGAGGTCAGAAGAGGGGGCTACCCAGGAACTGGAGTTAAAGTCGGTTCTTAACTTCCATGTGGGTGCTGGGAATCGAACCCGGGTCCTCTGCAAGAGCAGTCGGTGCTCTTAACTGCTGAACCATCTCTCCAGCCCCTGAAATAGTCTTAATCTCATTTGCTAATGAGTCAAAAAGCATTAAAATCAGATTCAAGTAATATTTCACATCTAACATATAAACTTAAAAAGTGAAAAGAAGTTAAATATTGTAGCTGAAAATGGGAAACATTATGAATAAAATAATATTTACCAATGTAAACTATTTTTTTTCATTTTAACTTTAGAAGGCTGGTATCTTATTATCCTCTTTGTCTACATAGAGAATAACCAGTGCCAGAATTAGCATTCAGTATCAGGCTATATCTTATCTTTGTACTTAAAAGATAACATGTGGACCGGGTGTGGTGGCACATGCCTTTAATCCCAGCACTTGGGAGGCAGAGGCAGATAGATTTCTGTGAGTCCAAGGCCACCTTGGTCTACATAGACCAGCTGGGGCCAGAGGGAGACCCTGCCTCAAACAACAACAACAAAAACAAAGATAACATGCAGATATCTCTGACTACAGCTTTGTAGACACTGTCATTTTGTTTACATGGTTTTTAAAAATCACATCTAATTTTTGTGCTCTAACTTATGCAAATTATTCAAGCCATGATTTAAAGATATATCTCAATATTCAAATTTAAAAAGAATTACTTTTTAAATTTGGCAAAAGTGATACATGAGAAATAACCCACTCATTGAGTAAAAACAATAAACCTTCATTCTTTGACCTTCTAGACAAATTGCTTTGGGCTGGGCTTTGTTGATCAGCTCTGCTTTGGGTCCTAAATGGACCTCAGAATGTTTTCATGTGTGTCTCTTTATGGGACTGGTGCTTTGGACCAGATCTCATGGCACTTGTATAACATGAGAAGCAGTTAGTCGTAACTCACAAGAACATTTCAAAACTCTTCTAGCCTCATACAACATAAGAAACTATTAGCCAAAGCTCAGCCTCAGTGAAGGAGGGAAATACACTCTAACACAGTGGGAATGTGAAATCCTGTGAGAAAGAAAGGGTGTGTATATGAGCCACATGAATCTGTAATCAGGAGAGTGAACAATATAGGGGAATTGTGAGTTATGCTGCAGATTGTAGGTGTCCTAAACATTTTTGTTACTATTTACAGTTATTGTTATGGTTCTCATTTTCACTCTCTCTCTTTAGAGCTAATTATAGAAACTTGATACTTCATGGCTTTCCAATTAAATTTTTAATAATTGAGAAAGGCTAATAATTATATTATTATTTTCTTTTGTATTTTACCTTTAATTTCAAAAGTGAATTCTTCAGTTTCATATTATGCATCTTCATCTTTTCTGGTTTACTGCAAAGTTTAATTAATACTGAATTATTTATGTTTTTTTAAATTTTTTTATCATTTATTTTTGTATGTGTATGAATGTACTGTCTGCATGTAGGTCTGTCCAATGATTTAAAAACTTTACTTATTGTCATTAAATATATTGATGTTTGCTTGTTACTAAAATTAAACTGCCTTGGAATCCTGTCATAAACCCTATTTAGTGATAATCAGGTATTCCTTGGTCTCTACTTGCTAACCATTAATGATCTTGCATCTTCATTAGAAGGTCCACCTAAGATTTTTTATCAATTTGATGCTTATTGTTGAACTTCCTTGTCCAGGAGTCTGGGGAGTGAGCATGTTCTTCAATGCTCCATAGCAGTGGTTTTACTTTATTTATATTATCCATGGTAGAAAAACTAAGTCATAGTCTCTAAAATAAATGTGGTTATGTGTGTATATGCCAGGGAGGTAGAAGTTTAGTGTGCTTTTGGTTTGAGATTCCTTCTACTCAGTGACTCTAGGACACCAATGACATGGCTTCTTTGTACAACTCTGTTCCAGCTTCTGGGCCAGCACACTTTTCAGGCTGAGACCTTCCATGAAGCCAAAATGGCTGCAATAGTTCTAGACACCACATCTTTACAGTGCACTATTCGAGTGTGGAAAGTTTGTGCATATTATTTTTACATAATAGTAGCTTCCACTGTGACATTTTAGTTCCATACATAATGTACACAGTCATATCCTTCCCCCATTTCCCTGTCTTGTCTACTTGTAGGGAGCACTTGTCTCCCCACAGAAACAAAGCACCTCTCGCTGGTTCTTCTCAAAGCGGTTTATTATTCAGGCACATCTTTTCTCCAAGCTTCTGCTTTTTCCAGCTTCTCTTCTCCCCAAGACCAGAAAGTCCCTCTTCCCAGCCCAGGTTGCGTGGCCTCAGTCTATTGGTATCATCTGGCCTGATCTTGCATACAGGATGCACCTGCGCAGCTCAAACGGTGAACGTGGCTTTACTTAGAGTTAGGAGGGAATCAGGTGTTAGTCATAAGACTTGGCTAAAGTCTCGGGCGCTATCCTGGGACCCTCGCCACACCTGCTCTCCACATCCACTCCCACTCCTGTTGATACCCCTATTCTTCCTAGGTAGTCTACTCCCACTTAATGGTTTTCTTTTGTTGTTTGTGAACCTAATAGTTTAATTAGTGTTGCTCACAGGAGCTTGAGTGAGGAGTTATTTACAGGACTAATTTCTAGTGGCTATACCACTAAAGAAAGTGACTTTCCCTCCCTCAGCAACCATTAGCTGATTATTGATCCCCAGTGAGGACTAGTTTTGTGTATCTTCTCATAAGACAGAGGTAGGTCTCTTTGAGAAATCTATAGAAAGCCTCTCCCTGTGTTTCATTGCTTTAATCTAAGCTATAAGCACTTTCTGTACAGATAATTGCTATGCTTATAGATGGACCACTTGATCTAATCACGTTATTGAAGATCTAGTCTTGATTAGTTAAAGCAACCTGAGCCTTGACCTGCCCTGGAAAAAACTGGTGAGCCACTTCTAGAACTATTTTTTTTTAAATTTTATTTATTTCCGTATGTGTATGAATGCACTGTCTGGATGCAGGTTTGTGCACCCGTGTTTGTGCAATGCTGCGGAGGTCAGAAGAGGGTGTCGGATTCCCCTGGAACTGGAGTTTTCCTGGAACTGGAGTTTCAGACGGTTCTCGGCCGCCATGTGGGTGCTGGGGATCAAACCCTGGTCCTCTGTAAGAGCGGTCAGCGCTCTTAACCGCTAGGCCATCTCTCCAGCCCTATTAACAGGGCAGGGATATATATGTGTTTGAAGAGTTAATCTCAGTAGTAGCTAAGAAGAGATCCTTTAACAGTTGAACTATCTACCTTTAAAACCAGTTACACTTCCAGTATGCTTTTGATGGTATTTATTGTTCATTTCCATTTTTATTGGTCTATTTGAGTTTTATAACTTTTGTCTATTCTAAAGATATCATTAATCTTATCTTAATTTTAACATGTTAACTAGAATTGTTCATGGCGTTCTGTAATTTCTTTTTTTAATTTTTATTTATTTTTATGTGTATGAATGTACAGTCTGCATGTAAGTTTGTGCACTGTGCACCCGTGTCATCCAATACCATGGAGGTCAGAAGAGGGCATCAAATTCCCCTGGAACTGGAGTTAAAGACAGTTCTCAGCTGCCATGTGGGTGCTGGGAATTGAACCCAAGTTAAGAGCAGTTGGTGAGAACTGGAGTTCTTCTGGAATTGGAGTTACAGACGGTTTTTAGCCGCCATGTGGGTACTGGGGATCAAACCCGTGTCCTCTGCAAGAGCAGTCAGTGCTCTTAACTGCTAGGCTATCTCTCCAGCCCTCATATATTATTTTTAATAGCCCTATTCTTTTATAGAGCATGTCCTTTGTGTCTTAGTGTCTTACTTTTTTTTTTTTTTTGCTTTTTAGAATTTGTCCTTAAATTTACTTATCTTCTTTTCCTCAAAATTTTAACAATTAATTTTATGATTAAATTAACACTATTCCTTTTTACCATTTCCTTCTATTTTTATTGAGATAAGGATTTTATTTTTCCTTAACTTCTGTTACTTTTACTTTATTGTTTGAGGATGTCATATTCCCTCCTCAAACTTCTCCCTGAACCACCCTATCTCCTTATCCACTCAACTTTGTGTTCTTCTTTCTCCCTCCATCCAATCCAGTATGTGCTGTGCAATACTCTTGAGTGTCAAACCATCCCTAGATTTTAGCTGGCCTACCAAGGGTCTCACCCTTAAATAAAACCTACTCTTCTTCCTCTCTCAGTAGCTATCAAATGCCAGTGGTTCCTCAGCTAGGAGGGGGCTTCTTGCCCATCGCTAGTCTCCATGACGAGGTTTTGTCTAGCTTGAAGCTGAGAAGCTGAGTAGGTATAGTGTTTTCTGACACAGTCGGTGTGAATTCATTTGTATAGCACTCTTTCCTTGTAGTGATTTGCCATCTCTAGGCTTTGCCATCTTTAAGCTGTTTTTAGCATCTTCGTGTATATTTACATTTTTTATGTAGACATCTAATATTCTCATCTGTAGACTTCCTACAGGCTTGACTATTTTATTATGTATTTAGTTTTGACTCACAAGGCTCTGAGATTGGGGCCATTCCATGTATATGGGTAAAGTATCATAAAGATGGCATTGAGATTTCTACTCCAACCGAAACCTAAAGTATGTGGCCTATTCTAGATCTAATTTGGAAAAATACTAAAGTTTTGTATACCAGTATTTGAAACATTTAAATTTAGATTAAAATTACTTAATTTACTTCTGAAAAATAATTTCTTAATTTTTTTATTTGATTTTATTTATTTATGTATGTGTATGAATGTATTGTCTGCATGCAGGTTTGTGCACCTGTGTCGTGCAATGCGGGGAGGTCAGAAGAGGGTGTCGGATTCCCCTGGAACTGGAGTTCTCCTGGAATTGGAGTTTCAGACAGTTTTCCGCTGCCATGTGGGTGCTGGGCATCGAACCCAGGTCCTCTGTAAGAGTGGTTGGCGCTCTTAACCGCTAGGCCATCTCTCCAGTCCCCTGACAAATAATTTCTTAACTATATATGGATTTCATAAATAATGTGTGAAGATATATTCATATAATCAGCATGTAGGCCAAAGCATCCAACATTCATATCTCATGTTCATATTCTCCTTCGTTCACTCATGCTCACTATTAACTACTATCTATGTATATGTATGTACATGCTTGAGTGTGTATATACACATATGTATTTGGAGTTGATATCATGTGTCTTCTCACATTACTTTCTACCTTATATTTTTAGATAAGGCCCATCATCGAACCTTGAACTCATGGATCTGGCTACACTTACTGGCCAGCAAGTGTCAAGGTTCCTCCTGCCTTTGCTTCACCAGTGCTGTGCTGTATAGCATTTTTACATAGGTTCTCAGGAATTAAGCTTGGGTCCTAATATTTGTGCAGAAACATTTTACCTGCTGACACATTTCCCCAGTTCTGCTACCTTTAACTCTATCAGCATAGGTACATGTTGTCTGTTTTATAATGTATCTTTATCTGGTATCTTTAATTCAACATTGTATTTGTGAGATTTTTCCATAGAGGTGGTATAAAATATTGTATAGAGCAATTGGTCTAAACTGAAAAGTTAACAACATAGAGAAATGTAAAAGCAAGCAAGCAAAAATGAACAAGTAGCTTGAAGCAAAGGGGGACCTATGAAACTAAACACTGGATTTAATTAGAAACATTTGAATATGTGATTGTTTGCATTTTCTTATTAATGTTTTAGTTTATGAAACTATGGAATTGCTACGCAGATGTTTTCTTTGCTCTTAGATGACAAGGTGAATATATATATATATATTCTATATAATGAATATATATATATATATATATATATATATTCTATATGATGTCTAAGTTAGTTTAAAATAATTCAGTAAGGGCCAGTAAGCTAGTTCAGCAGGTAAAGGTTCTTGCCACTAAGTGTGAAGACATGAGTTCCATCCCCTGAACCCACACAGTAGAAGGGGACAACCACAAATTTTCCTCTGACCTCCATACAGTTCCTTTGGAACATGCGCAAATAAGAACAACAAATAAAATACAATTTTAAACATCTAAGTCAAAATATTACATATATTCGTGTGTGGGGTGTGAATATGTATGTAAAGAAAGCAGAATAACGGTGCAGCATGTCACAAATCAGTAGAAGATAGTTTACTGTCCACTGTGTGATTTTCTTGGGTTTTCTGTGGGGTTGAATTTTTAAAGGGACAACAGGCATGCATTGCTATTTAATCCTGACTTTTAAAACACCTGACAAATGGGTTTTCTATTGTGACTTTATGCAGCAGGTGTGGTCTCTAAGGCTTGGGAACTTTAGTAAATTGCCTGGAGTGTTGCTCCTTCTGTGCTCCTTTCAGAAAAGCCATGAAGATACTGTTGACTGACAATGAAAGGTATAAACTAAAAGACCTCTTAGAATTTTATAGTAGACAGAGTGTTGAATAATCAGCTGATCAGATACTGCAATCTTCAAAGTGTCAAAAAGGATCAAGTACCCTGTCAGGTTTACACAGTGAGTTAGAGAAATGCCGGAGCCTGCACTACCATCTTGATTTGTTGAGTTTCCAATCAATATGACTCTCACTGCATCACCAAAGATCTGAAATCATGAGAAGGCAGAATGCAGGACATGGAACATTAGGACAGAACAGTCACTTTAAAAAAGTAGAAAAATAAAAAACAACTTTCCAAATTCTCAGCTTGCTTTCCAAGTTTACAACTGACTTCTGATTATGTGTCAGTCAGACCCCGTTTTCTGTTTCAGTTGGGAACCTTCTGTAAAACTCTTCTGAGTGCATAAAGCCTCACTTCATTTCCTGGCCAGGCTGGAAGCAGCATCTTGGCATGCAGCAGGATTCCTGAATGTTTATTTCTTTGTCTTACATCAACAGTTTGCTGATTCATTCATTTGTTTTTCCCTTTGACAGAGTTTCAATTCTGTCAGTAGAAGATTCATCAAGGCAGAAGGGAATTACCATCGTGTTGGGCATTATGGGTAATTCCTCGTAAATAGTTCTGTGGAGAGTCATAATGGCTTGCATGGGAACAATAAAGACTTCAAACAAAAGGCTTCCTGATAGCTGATCTTGTTAATTTCAGTTTAGTCACTATTAAAAAGCTTCTAGGAAATACATAGGCTGAGCTCTAGCTGGTCTTCTGGAACTTTAGGGTACTTTCTAGAATTGTTTATTTTCTTCTCACAGAAAGGTTTGGTTCTTAGTCCCTGTTTCTGTGATTCTATGTTCCTGTTTACTTCTGTGTGACTTGTTGCCTGGTGTTCCTACACTTCAAATGGAGTTAAGCTTTTTTTATGATAAAATACATGTGTGGCATTATGGGGCTGGAGAGATCACTCAGCAGCTAATAGCCCTGGCAGTTCTTGTAGCGGGCCCAGGTTTGTTTCCCAGCATCTACATGGCTGCTAACAACTCTCCATAACTCCAGTTCCACGAAATTCAGTGTTCTCTTGCCTCTGTGGGCAGTGTATGCATGTGTTACACTTCCATACATGAAGGCTAAACACTCATACTCATAAAATAAAGAATAAAAATAAAAAAATAAAAACATAATTTAAAGTGTGAGGTATTCTACACTAGTCTACTCTCTCTCACCTCAGAGAATCTTTTCCCTATAAAATCCTCTAGGATTTAATTCTTCCTGTAGGAAGAGCTCTGGACTAGCAGTCACAGGACCATGCATGACCTTTGACATTAGTCAGTCCTATAACCTTGATAATGTTCTGTCACTATGTAAAGAATGTTAAGGGCTGAGAAGATGATGGCTCAGTAGATAAAGTGGTTGCCTTGCAAGCATTACACGAACTTCATTCACAAAACCATGGCAGGCATTATGGTGCACATTTGTAATCCTCAGTACTGGGGAAATGGAGATGGGTTAATCCCTGGGGAACACCAGTCAACCAGCCTATTGGAAGGTTATGTAATCATCAGATGCATTTTATTATCATTTCATGATTGTTTTAATTTGAGAACTACTTCTTTGAGTTGTATTTTAGAGGGGAATTGGAATAGAAACACTGGATTGAACAACATAAAAAGTTCCTCCCAAGAACCAAGCCAGTTTGAGGATTTGAGTCATGAATGGCCAGGGGATTTAAGGGCTACAAGGCTTTTCATGAATCACTGCTCTGCCAATGAACTGTGCAGTCAATGAAATTTCCACCTCAGACATAGCTGGGATTTGTCCTTGGCAGACACCACAGGTGAGAGTAGCTATAGGCTATAAAAATGTGTACCTTTATTTAGACCCATAGTTCTAAAAAAGGACTGAACTAGGTAAAGAGAAATCTAGACAATGTGCTAATGTATGCTTGCCAACCTGTAGTCAATGTTCCAGAGGATTCCAAATCTATGCTTTATATACATATTGCATTTTAGTTACCCTTCTTTAAATGTAAAATCACCCCCACAGGCTCATGCATTTGAATACTTGGTGCACAGCTGATGGTGCTGTTTTAATACATTATAAAACCATTAGGACTATATTGCTGTAGTTTCACCATTCACCCCAATCACAGCCCTTACATTCTACCATGACCCCTCTTCTGCAGATTGTTCCCTAGGCTTAGAAAAGGGCCACAGGTGGATGAGAAGCAAAACAGTCTACTTTCTCTGGAGCTGTTGTCTTGGACTCTGGTCAGTTCTGGCTGTTTCCTTTCATGGGCTGACAGTTTGTCCAGGAATAACCTTTCGATCCTACTAATGAAGCACAAGCAATTAGATATATAGGTATTTAAACAGTACTAATTGTTATGGTAGGTTACTTTGGTATAGACACAGATGTTTGGATGGTATGTTAATCCATGAATTACATTTTTTTCTGTTAAATATGACAGGGTCTTACTGTGGCTTATAACATCTCCTAACCATTAGAGGATGTAAGCTTGTGGCATCAGCCAGGGGTTATTCCTCCAATGAGAGAGCTAATAGCCAATTAGATTTGGGATATACAGGCATATGGCTGCCTCTGCTGCACAATATTTCCAGGCAGGTGAGGTGTAGCTGGTGCTGACGGAGGAGTCTTGCTTGACTCAAGGAGACCCATGGGTGAATGGTGAAACTACAGCAATATAGTCTGGACACTCATTTGATCAACTTGATTGAACATACAGCCCCCCTGCTGGATGGTGGGACCCATGGGCTGTGTGTGTTTGAGTACAACTGCTTGCAAATTGGTTTTACATGAAGGATGCTTGTACTCATAAATTATCACTTATTGTTAAAAAATGAAAAAAAAAAAAACCCGAGAGAAAGATGCAGGACAGTTATGGCAGAATGCATGATCTGGGATGGAGTGGGGTGGGGAGAAGGAAAAGGGAAATATGCCTGAACTGAACTGGAAAATGATGTATGAAATACACAAAGCATCAATAAAAATGAAAATTAAAAAACAAATAAAAAATAAACAGTTTCTGGCACAGAGTATTAGAACTTAGAGACATATCCTTCAGAAAAACAATTTCTCTTGTTTATTGGTCATTGGGCCTAGTATTTGTCAGAACTAGAGTGTAAAGAACCATTTAGTAAGTATAATTGATGTTAATAAATATTTTAATTCCTTTTTAATAGCTTAAAAAAAAATTAGGAAACGGACCCTTACTGGAGGCAGTGTGTCAGTGGGGTTTGGCTCTGAGGTTTTGTAGCCTGGCTCTACCTCTTTTCCTTCTCTGCCTCCTGATTGTGCTTGCAATGTGGCCAGCAGCCACACCCTCCTGCCAGCACAGCTTCTCCATCTTGATGAAATGTATTCTCTGGAACTGATCGCCAAAATAAGCCCATCTTCCCTTAAGTTTCTTATCAGATATTTGGCCATAGCAACAAAAAGTAACTAATAAATTTATTAAACCTGGGTATATTTCTTTTGCCTTTTTATAAATGTTACCTTACTGTTATTATTTTAAATAGTCTGATAAGACTAATGAGACATAAAAAAATAAGGAAACGGGGGGGGGTTGGGCTTTTGTACTATGGGGCTGCTATAGTTCTCTGTAAGTTCCTAAAGCTCACTGTAACATTGGCTTATGAAAAAAGCCATTTCTCCTTTATAGTCATTTTATCCAGAGTTATTACTCCTTTGTGTCAGAGAGCCAGATCCCTTCAACCACATAAATGTACATAGCTTCTACTGGGAAGGATATGCTCTCAAATGACTGACACAACGCTTCTGCTTTCAACTGTTCAAAGGTGGTCACGTGGCCTTATAAAGCACCTGGAAAATATTTGTTTCAGATGGTCATCTATCAATATAAATTTGGAAGAATGAATTCTATTACTACTAAAGAAGGAGAGAGAATATTTGAAGAAAACTAGCTGTTCTCATGAAGCTAAATGCTCTCAAAAAGAAAAGTTGGTGTATATATTCTAGCCGATTCAGAAACTAGATTGTTTCTAAAGCTTATAAAAGAATAGTGAATGGAAGGCCACAATCTACAGTAATTTTGTTAATAATCTCCTCCAAGCGCAATTCATCCTATGCATAAAAAGACAAATGCAATGAAGTACTAATTGTGAATATACTTACTTTTCCTTACTTGGCTTGAAATCTACAGTCAGCTAGTACACTAACATACCTACATATGCTCTCCACTTCTATTTCCCTACCACCTACCCAGCCTGCTCCCAAGAAGTGAATGAATGGAATCAGACCAAAGCTGACTATCCCACTTCACTTTCCCAGTCAAAATCCTACTGTGCTCAATGCTGCCAAGATATTACTGTGTTTTCTTGTTCATTTGCTTTCTGAATATTTCAATGTATCTTTTACTTACCTCTTCTTTGTCTTGAAACTTTGAACAATTATTCTCCTACGCTCACTCTCAGTTGGCAGAAAATTGTTTCACTGAAAAAAAATAATCTAATGAGATTTATTTTAATTTTTATTTATTTTTGTATGTGTATGAATGTACTGTCTGCATGTAGGTTTGTGCACACCCATGTCGTGTTGTGCAATGCTGCGGAGGTCAGAAGAGGGTGTCGGATTTCCCCAGAACTGGAGTTCTCCTGGAATTGGAGTTACAGACGGTTCTCAACCACCATGTGGGTGTGTGGATAGAACCCAGGTCCTCTGCAAAAGCAGTCCGTGCTCTTAACCACTAGGCTATCTCTCCAGCCCCACGAGATCTTTTAAAATGTATACGACTCAAATTCAGCCAATTTGAAGCCTTTTAACCTGCCTTCAAATATTTTTCTGACATCTGGCATCTTCTAGAAAACTATATGTTTCATGTATCAATTATATATTACACGCTACATACTTCAAGGTGTACCATTTATTTACTCCTTAGCAAGTAAAGGATGAGGCTGATAATTTCAGTGATTGTTGTTATGATTCAGACATTTCTTATTTTACAAGTTGTCTATAATTCATCACTTTTCCACATTTTGTAAAAGCTGGTATCACTATTAAGCTCTTCATTCTACTTCTTACTCAACAAAACCCCTAACTTTAATAATGCACAAATCAGTTAATTTTCTCACCTTTAATATATATTTTTAAAAGCCTAGTCTTGGTTATCTGTGGTGAGGAAGATCTTAAAGAGTAGATGTCACCACATGAGCAGACATGTAAATTCCCAGAAGTAGATGTTCAGGTAATTTCTTAAACTAGATAACAAAAAAATCAATGATCCTTGGATAATTAAACATTAATTTTAAAAAATTTCTTTAAAATGTTTTTTTTTCTTTTGAAATATTTTATTGGAGGCTGACAGATGGCTCAGCAGTTAAGAACATTTATTGCTTTTGTAGATGACCCAGGTTGGTTCTCAGAAACCACCTGGTAGCTAACAACCATCCATAACCCCCGTTCTAGGGGATTTGATGCTCTCTTCTGGCTTCTGTGGGTACCAGGAACCCATGTGGTGCATTACACAAATGCAGGCAAAACACTCATCATAAACTAAAAGTAAAAGTTTAAATTAAACATTTTATTGACTCCTTTAGAATTTCATAAATTGTATTTTGATCGTATTTAGCAGTTCTCACCTTCTTTCCCCCGACTTCATGCGCTCAGTTACTGTTTTTTTTTTCTTCATAAAAGGCTGATAAATATAATTGATGTTTCTCAAATACATTTATATTTAAGAATGAGCAAGCAAAATCTAACTATATATCACTTAACAGATATTCTTTGGTACAGATATTCAGAAGGTAGACTCCAAATCTCAACATGGTTGCTTTTATTTATGTACTTTTATTTGTTTCTTTGTGTTTACATATACATAAACTCTTTCCTGAATGTAGTAAGATTTAAACTTTTGCCACGTTATTCTGATATGAGACTTTAAGCCCATGAATGATCTCATTTCAAATGCTACTTTGGGTTAAACAAATTTCGGTAGGAAAAAAATAGAGGAAAACCATTTCCCTGGATCTGCTTCATTCAAGTCTAGCATTATAGGGAGGGCCAACAGCTGTGACATACTCTCATTCAGGGAAATTAGTGTCCATTTCTGGGGTTCTCACAGAGAAGTACAAGGATATCTGCTTAATTTTATCATTGAGGGTGTTACTGAAATCTCAAATAAGAATTAAACTTTAATGATGGAGGCCAGAATATGAAGGAATATTTATCTGGTACAGAAGCTTTTCTCCCTTCCTGGTTGACAGCATCCAGAAAGATGTCTAAAGATCAATATTAACACACTGAGATGTGGTTTAACTGCTCCATATTTCACAGCTGTGTAGTTCTACCTCAGGCTGTAGATCGAAACATTGCTGAGGTAAGAACTGTCCAATACTAATGGTCTTTTGATTACTGTGTAAAAAATCTTCCTTCCTGAGAAATCACAGAGTTTTAATTTCTGGGACTCCATTCTGACACTCGTTGTGAAGGATTTAAGTAAATATAAATGACTGTGTTTGGAATATTACTTTTGAAATTTATCAAATCTCTGACAGTTCATGAATAATGAATGCAAATCTCCCCAATATGTGTACAGGTGCACACACACACACACACACACACACACACACACATGCACTCACACTCACACACAGTTCTTTTTTTTTTTTTAATCAGGAAAGAATTTTGCCCTTTTCCCTTTCTTTCAGCAGAGACATTTGATAATACCTCGATGTACTTTGAGCTGTCCCAAATCCATGGGGGCACCACTGGAATCGAATGGGTAGAGACCATAGCTAAATCTGCTGTGTTACACAGGACAACTTCCACAGCAAAGCACTGGTAAAGTGTCAAAGATGAAAATGCATATGAGTATGCATATTTGTTTCTACTTCTTGGAAATACTAGCTCACCCGTCAGCCAGTTGGTATGTGGCCAGGTTGCCTTTCCCCTTTATTATTCCACAACCTACTCAACTCCAAATTAAAGCAAGTTAAATCTTCACGAATATCCCAGAGAAGACTGGTTCACAAACAAGACTTGGTGGGCTCCCTCCATAGCTATTCCATGCCCTTTCTTAAGTTACTGTCAGTATTCTGTGCTCTCTGGAATCTGCTCATTTCCTCTTTCCTTACACCCCTGAGTACAGGGTGCAGACTTCATTGCAAATCCTGTGATGCAACAAAGTCTCATATATTTGTGGTATTCTCAAGACAAGGCCCAGCAGGACTTTTTGTGTTCAGGCAAATAAACACACTACCAATAATCCAATAAAACCTTTATAGACATCAGATATAAACCACTGAGGTGAGCAGCACACAATCTATAACTGCTTGCTTTTTTTTTATACCAACCCTGCACTTGAGCCCTGAAAGCTACACAAATCAAGGTAATAAAAGTGCAAAGTTCTACTCTTATAATTCCTAATGGGTTGATGCACCCTACCAATACTGCTCTGAGTGACCACAGCCCATCTCTGCTCCCACATGGAAAGATACAGGCTAGCATATCCAGGAACTCATTTCAAATATGTCTTTAATCATGAGGAGTTTCCATTGCAGTACTCAGTAGCTGTACAGGAATAATCAGCATCACCTAGGACAGGAGCTCATCAGTGTCTTATGCTCCTGAGTACAAAACAAAACTAAATCCTGGAACTCATTTTTCCCCAACTGCATTTTCAGACTCTCAACTTTATGGATATCTGCAATTAGTCTGTGCTATAAATGAAAACAGATTAAAACAGATGAGTATCAGTTGCTTGATAAACAGTAAAACCTTACCCTAAATCTGAGGGAAGATGTAACCACAGTTAGAGTGCTAGTCTCTTCACGAAAACCCTTTATCTTTGGAAGAATGATGGAAGGTCTTGGCTGATATTCATCCCACCAGGATTTTATTTTGAGTCATGAACCACGGATAATGTAAATGAGTGATGAGAAGTAAATGAAGGATAAAGGAGTGGAGGAGAGTTCATACACCTGAATATGCAGGCATCCTTAGGTACGTGCACATAATTGATCCAGGGACTGCCAGATCTACCAAAATTGTATCTTTCATAAGATGACATAGTATTTGCTTGTAGCCTACACACATCACTGCACATGCTTTTAATAACCTCCAGGTGACTTATAGTACCGAATATAATATAAATGCTATGCAAAGAGTTGTTAGGCTGCATTAATGAGAAATATTGAAAGGAAAATAATGTTAATGTAGATAGTTTACCTCCCAAATATCGTCAGTTTATAGTTTGCTGAATCTGAAAATGTGAACCTGTGGAACTTTCTATCTTTGGGCAGGCTGTAGTGTGTTATAGAGGCCCCATTCTTTGACTATGGTTTTGTATGGAATCCATTCCTCTGGACCTTAATATAAAGATCTTAGGACCCTGATAAAGTCTTCATAAAATACATCATAGTGTTTTCTAGCTTTCTTGTTCAGAATCTAGATGCATTTTTGCAAAGGAGCAGATGGTAGATATAAAAGCGATATGCTAGTACTACTCCTGTTTTCAAGCTTTTCCCTCTTTGGCAAGGAGGTGCACTGTGGCCATTGACTCCAGTATGAGACTCTCTTGAGGACTGAGCCATGTCTAGCCAGCCAGCCATGAAGAGAACAAAGATTATACAAAAATGTTTTTTTGACTAAACATGTTGGTAACCATCCGAATGAAAAGTGAGCTTCCCAGAGCTCCAGGCAAGTAAAGATTGTCTCTCTAGAATTCTCTTCAGTAAGGACTTGCCCAACTGTAATGTAAACTACCAACAGTTTCAACTTTTCAAAGCAATGTTTCAGAAAAACAGTTGGAGGGCGGTATATGTTGAACCCAAACTAACACCCACTGCCTGGAAGACTGCAGGAAGGGCTTGCTTTATCCATTGGCAAAATCATGCCAGATGCATCCAGAGGGACAGTTCTGGGGCTGATCCCAATCTCTGCAAATGTCTTTTCCCTGGGAAAGTGATTATTGTTGAGGTACAGGTGCATATGGAGTTCAAACCATTATTTCCACCCATCACTATTTGAATGTGTATTAACAATTTGCCTTCCTGCAGCTTTCTCTCATTTGGAGCACAATGAAGTATACAGTCAAAGGATAAAAACTGGACCAACCATTTTTTTTTAACATAATACAAAGATCATTTTATTCTGTCAGTGTTAGATCTTACTATAAACAGCTCCTTGCAAAATTGATATATCTATATACTAACAGTACAATTCATACATATTTGCAAAACAATAGTACAATTTACTAATTGGCTTTTCCGTAGGAACGTCTGATTCTCGTCATCTTATTTATTTGCGCTATAATCTTCTCCACACCCATAAAAGTGTGCCCTATGAAGCAGCTTGAGAGCTAGGCAAATAGCATGGGTCTGATTCAGTTCCTTGAGAAAGATCCGTAGTCTTTATGAAGAATTTATCATTCTCTTGTTAGGTTCAGAGACTTTTGTGCATTTTCAATTTTTCTCAAATCAACATCTATTAGATTCTGATTTATCAAATAAAGGTGATCAATCAATATTAAGAGCTATACAGCTAGAAAACTCTAGTTTCTAACCTCAGATCACTCCATTTAGCCGCCAATTCGCCAAAACTCTTAATCGTTTCTAGGAGTTTTCTGGTGGAGTTCTTAGCATCCCTTATGGTAGACATCATATCATCAGCAAACAGGGATAGCTTGACTTCCTCTTTTCCAATTAGAACTCCTTAATTTCCTTTTCTTGCCCTTATTGCCCTGGCAAGGGTTTCCAACACTATAATGAAAAGGAGTGGTGACAGGGGGCAGCCTTGCCGAGTTCCTACATTTACAGGGAATCTTCTGTCATTTCCCATTTAGATGATATTGGCTGTGGGTTTCCGTATGAGTGGGCTTGATTACATTGAGGAATGATCCCTTCAGACCCAATTCCCTCCAGGACTTTAAACATGAAAGGATGCTGGATTTTCAAAGGCTTTCTCCGCATCAATTGAGATGATGGTGTGGTTTTTGTCCTTCATCCATTGATATGTTTGATGATGTTTTATTTTTTTGTATGTTGAACCATCCCTGCATCTCTGGTATGAATCCAACTTGGTCATGGTGGATGATTTTCTTGATGTGAGTCTGTATGCGATTTGCCAGTAACCTGTTTAGAATTTTGGCTCTGTGTTCATTAGGAGATGGGTCATAGTTCTCCTTTTGGTTTTATCTTTCCTGGTTTGGTAGTAGTGTATGCTGGCTTCATAGAAGGATTCTGGGGAAGTCCCTCCGTTTATCCTTCTGAACAATTTTAGTAGTAATGGTTGTATGTCTTTCGAAATATTTTATAGAATTCTGCAGTGAAACCGTCTGGGCCTGGCATTTTTTGGTTGGAGGCGCTTATTACATCTTCGATTTCTCTTCCTGTACTATTGGTCTGTTTAGACTGTCGATCTCTTGCTGTGAGCTTTGGG
Source organism: Rhizomys pruinosus (assembly GCA_009823505.1). Classification (NCBI taxonomy): domain Eukaryota; kingdom Metazoa; phylum Chordata; class Mammalia; order Rodentia; family Spalacidae; genus Rhizomys; species Rhizomys pruinosus. The sequence goes on from VZQC01013482.1 coordinate 416,279, forward strand.
GATTCCCAGGATTTCAGATATTCATCCATTTCCCTAGGGCACAACAGCCTGCAAATTGGTTTACATGAAGGATGCTTGTACTCATGGATTATCCACTTATAGCTAAAAAATGGAAAAAAAAAAACGAGAGAGATATGCAGGACAGTCGTGGAAGAATGCATGATCTCTGGTTGGGGTGGGGTGGGGTGGAAGGGAAGGGGAGAATGCCTGAAATGAATTAGAAATGATGTATAAAAGCACAAAGAAAAACATCAATAAAAAAAATGTTGTGTAAAAAAAAAAAAAGAAAAAAAGAAAAACTC
>VZQC01013482.1:416916-430878 GCA_009823505.1 Rhizomys pruinosus
TACAAAATAAATCTAGAAAAATCAGTAGCCTTTCTTTACACCAACAACAAGCAACTGAAGAAGGACTACAAGGAGACCTTCCCACTCACAATAGCCTCAAAAACAATAAAATACCTAGGAACAAACCTAACCAAGGACACCAAGGATCTCTACAACAAAAATTTTAAACCCCTGGACCAACCATTTGACTCTGGTTTTATTCAACTACCACTTTATACATGAATGTCCTCACTAGCACTGAAGAGAAAACATACAACCACAGAGTGTAAGAATTTCCAAAGAAACTTTCTAAAATCAGAGATCAAGTGTTTCTTGCTCTTTTCCTTTCTTTTGTTTTACATTCCTCTCTTTTTCTTTCCTGAATTTGTCAGTTATCTTATACTGTGCCTAATTATGAGCATATATATCTACTTTCTAGGTGGAGGTTTCTTTACTGTTAAGTTCATAAGTGTTGACAAAACACACAATATTCAGAAATTTATAAAGCACTTGTCTGCAATTAGGTGCCCAATAAAGGCTGTTGCAATTGTTGAAAGAAAGGAAGTCACTGTCAACTTGTAGTAGTTAAGAAATACTTTAACAAAGGATATTCTTTGGATACTTGGGGAAGTAGTTAAAGGTAAGGTTGGGGTAGATACTATGAGGAATTTCCAGCTAAGTTTTTTAAGAATGGTTTGGCTGGGGGATGGATCCCTTAATATGATTGGCAGAAAGACTGACAGATAATTTGAATGTTGAGCAAGTTAGTTTGCTCTCCTGTCCATCAACCTCCTCATCCAAAAAACGGAGGTAATTATACTTACTCACTGGAGTGGCTATAAATAAGGAGATAAGTAATGGAATATTGTAAGAGGGTAAATCATTGCACCAGGCTTTTCTTGCCTTCCAAGTAACAGATAAAGTAATGACAGACTTCGTTAGCTGAGTTTGGAATTTTGTTAATACTGGCATTTGGATAGTGGTAATTGTGATTTATAGGGAGCAATTAAATCTATATTAAGTACTGATAAACTATATAATTTTAAAACAAAGAGGGGGCGAGAAACTATCACAAATAAGTTTTATATAAATTATTTAAATTTTATATGAATATGGGCATTTCTGATATTTTTAGAAAGAGTGTATTGTCAAAGTTAAACTGCTTTAAAAATTGATAAATATACATATTGACTGTAGGTCATGTTTACAGTAGAAATTCATTGCCCCATTGGTTGGAAAAAATGACAGACAGTAGTATATAAAACACAGAAGTACATATTATAGCCAATAGAGGTCAAGTTTTCAAGCTCAAAAGATAGTAATTTTCCCCAGAAACACCATGTCCTATTTGGAATCATGGTGTCCTTTGTGTGTAAACTTGCTTGACTGATATTTAAGATGGTGGCCTGGTCTCACATCATAGGGAGGCTCACATCTTTGTTATGTCCCCTACTCTTAAGACTGAGGACATGCAAGAAGGGAAGTGTGGATCAAAATTTCTGATGGGCTAAAAGCCATGATACACTGGAAATGGCCGTTTTCCTAAAGCCCGACAGCTGAGTCTGGCCTACAGCTCTACTGCTGGTGTTCTGAGATAAGGAGCTAAATTTTCCTCAAACCCATCTTTAGAATTATAAATATCAGACTCTGGATTTGGGGGGCCATGGTAGGTTACAACTGGATTCCTACTTAGATATTCCAGAAGATAGCAATATATTGAATGATCATATTGATGATACTTGAGAAACCAACTAAGATTAAGGACAGCTCTCTGAAGGTTGTGTATTCCCTATAGAACAGATGTGTGTCTTGAATAAGAGGGAGATTGGAAAGTGGCTCCATAAAGCCAAGCTAACTGAACTGGTAAAGAAACACAGGCCAGGCCGGGCCTGGTGGTGCCTTTAATCCTAGCACTTGGGAGGTAGAGGCAGGCAGATCTTTGTGAATTCAAGACCAGCCTGGTCTACAAAGTAAGTTCCAGGATAGCTGGTGCTACAGGGAGACCCTGTCTCAAAAAAGACAAAAAAAAAGAAACCACAGGCTATAGTATGTGTGTAGTATTTAATCCTGAATGTCAGGTTAACTGGTGTTAGAATTATCTAGGAAAATGGTAGGGCACTCCTTGAAGGTATATCTCTGAGGGAGTTTCTAGAGAGGATTTGCTGAGGAAGATGGACCCTAAATATGAGTGACACTATCATATGGCTAGGACTCAGACTAAGTGATACAAAGGAAAAATCTGAAAGCCAATATCTTCTTTCTCCACTTTATGTCCATCACAAAGGAGTTTCTCTATCACACACTCACATGACAATGATGTTTTATTTCACAATGGGCCCAGAAAAAATTGAACCAACTGACCATGGACTGACCCCTTTGAAAGTGTGAGCCAAAATATGTAATTTCTCCCTGGAGGTTTCCTGTTTATGGTGAAAAGAAAAGTAAAAACACAGAAGATACTTGTTCTCAGTGAAAAGAAGGATAACAAGAAGACTGGGAGAGGAAACACTCTCAGGGTCTGGAGAGCCACCTATGCCAGTGTTTACCTGCCACCATCAAGAAAAATAGAGGTAAAAAAAGCTCTTGAATAGGAAGTTCCAGAGAACTGTTATGTACATGTCTCACCATCCTCTAGCCAGAATGTGTCTGAACCGACCGTGGAGACTAGACCAGACTGTTTTATTTGGTTCCTTTTGAGAGTATATGGTGGTTTTTCCCACAAGGTATCCAGAAAGTAATAAGTTTATTAGAAGTATTAGCTCATACCTCCCTCTCCCATCCTCTCTGCTAAAGATTCTAGCTCATCCCCAGATTTGACTAGAGAGGACTTGTCTGTGAATAAAGTTTAAAATATGTGTATAATTCATAGTGTATGGATCATTTGATTTTCTGTCACATCAGTGCTAGAATTCATGTGATCTGCCTGAGTTCCCTGGGGAGCATCAGGGAAACTACTTTGAGAGAGAAAATCTGAAGAAATTAAACTGCTGTGCTCTTCATTATGCTTTTACACCATGTAGGGCTCTCTTTGCTAAAGCAACAAATTACACCTCCTATGTATTCTTTGATCAGTTAGTAAACAGGTAAAAACATAAGGAGTATTCATAAAACCCAATTAGCAAACATCTGAGTTCAATTCTTGTACAATTCATGGTCCCCAAGTCCAGTTGAAGAGGTTTGCTTACACAAACATGCTGATCAAATAAAAGTCCAGTCCATTATTGCTGTGATCTTACAATTCAACCCCTTTCCTTAGCCCTTACAATCTGATTGGCCAACCTCTTCTGCCAGAATCCCCGGGCTTTGAAGGGGAGAATGAGATAGAGTCAAATCTGTGTTTTCTCTGAGGTGACACATCAAACTCTTCGGTCTGTCCAAGTTCTGATTTCAATGGACTGGTGGTTCTGGTTCCTTTAGAAGTCTGCTTTTAATTCTAGCAATAAAACACAAATAGAAGCAAATATTAACCATTATAACAAGTTACACTATGGGAACAAACAAATATGCTTAGATGGTATCTTGGTCAGGGTATTAGCTCATTGACAAAGGGATCAGTAGCATTCTAATGTGGCCTATAATGTTACCTGACAGTAAGGGGAACCAAGGCTGTAGTATCAGCTGTGCGTCTTAATGGAATTTTTTTTTTTTCTGGGTGTACATGTACCAGGCTGCCACTATTGCACTCCATCTTCTTTGGGATGTAAAAGTGCAGAACATGAGGTCTGTAGTGAAACGTCAGATACCATTTCTTTCCACTGGTTTGCATCGTGGTTTCTGGCACCATGAAATTCAGCTGTTGATTCACAGTTCAGGGTCTCAGCATAATTTCTTTTTTCTCATGTTCATATCACACCGTATCTTCAGCAGTAGGGCCTTACTGTCCATTTCTTGTGTGCACCGCATTATAGGCAAGTGGTTTTGTTTGTCTCTAAAAGAGCCTCCTTGGCCAAAATTCCTGGTAGAGCAGCTCACAGCTGGCACTGAGGCCTTTATTAATACTTTTTATTTTATTTTATTTATTTTTTATGTGTATGAATGTACTGTCTGCATGTAGGATTGCGCACCTGTGTCGTGCAATGCCATGGAGGTCAGAAGAGGGTGTCGGATTCCCCTGGAACTGGAGTTAAAGACAGTTCTCAGCCACCATGTGGGTGATGGGAATCAAACCCAGCTCCTCTGCAAGAGCAGTTGGCACTCTTAATCACTAGGCCATCTCTCCAGCCCTTAATACTTTTTATTTAACCATAAAGCCAAATGGCATCCTGCAGGGAGGATGCTTATCCCTTCCCCCTCTGTTTTTATAATTGTCACTACAATCAGAGCAGTAGCCTCTCTTGTTTCCCAGACCCCCATATTCTGATTTATAGTTTTCTAGAAGGCAGGTGTTGTATATACCTATAGACCGGAACCTAGCTGAAAAGGTTTACCATGCCCATTCAGACTATTTCTTTCTGACCTGCATACTGCTGGTAGAGGACGTAAGAGGTAGAACCCAGCTTTTTCTGAGCCAAAGTATCTTGTTATGTGTAAAGAAATGTCAGAGTTAACACTTGTCTAATACAGAGAAACACAGAGAGAAAACATCATGTCCATTTAATCTAATAGCTGTAACTGGGAATCCAGTACAATTCAGGAGTTGATTGAAAATGAACCACTCTATATCCCTAAATAGCTTAAGTGTGTTAGTATTGTCAATTCTGGAAATAGCCATTAATTTCAGTTTTATACTCTTTACCATTGGCCATCTCCTCAGGCCCTCCCTCCAGAATTTATATGATCCAAGACTCATTCCTTTCAGCCCCCAAACTCCACTGAATGATGTAATGGCTGTCGGCCATAAATAGGCAAAACAAAACTCGTTATTCTGTTTATTAGTGGATCTCATTTATAGAATTATTAATAATAGTCTTTTCAGTCATTATGTGGTTAATGAATGAAATAGAGGAGGGAGATTGATGGTGCCCTGTATGACCTTGCTTCATGCCAGGACTGTGAAGGCACAGGTAACACAGCCTACCCTTGCAGGAAGCTCTGGCCCACGTTCCATGCCCCATAGCAGAGTTTTCTCTCCGAGGTGGAGTATCAGCTGCTTTCTTCACAGTATCTCCACAGCTTGCTCCTACATTTAGATGTCTGCTGTTGCATCTTGAACTTCCTATGCCTTTGATCAACAATGCAACCCAGATCTGCAAGCAACAGACTCTAACCTGAACATGCTGCCTTATGTAAAAATGAGAGGTAAACGAAGTTAGAGGTAGGCAGGAAGAAGACAGGGCTGATTGGAAAGGACTTCATTAAAAAGTAAAACAGCCCTCCCTGTTTGAAGTGAACAAAGTCTGCTAACAAGGATCCTGCTTGCTGGGGTTTCCAGCTGTTCCCTCCTGAGCGCTTGGGCATCAAAGCTGTGTGGGCCGACAATAGCACTGTTTGCTTGGCTGCCAGAGCAATTACAACCTGGCAGTGCTCAGGTCTGTTACTGTTTTTATCACTATTATTACATGTCTGCTCAGGGATTCTGAATGCTTGTCTACATAGACACAAACCGCAGGGAACCACCAAGCCACAGGCACAGTGGTTCCTGCCACAGCCCTGCAACTCTTGGATTGATAGGAATTTAGCATTTATCTAGCAAACAGAACCAAAGATGTTTAGAAGTAGATTCATAGTAAAGAAGGTTTCCTGGAGAAAATGTCAGTTCTCTATTTTAGACAGGCATAGGGTGGAGGAAGAAAGGTATGTTAACTTTCATTTGAAAAGATCTACTACCTGCATTTGTGGAGCAGATTTTTCTTTTTTCATCTGGATCCAGAAGCACATTTAATGCAATGGATAGTCTAATTACACATAGCTAAAAGACTTTCATGAATACATTTATAAAATAATACAAACAACTCAATTTTTTCAGAAGATTATAGTATTTTGCATTCTTATTGTGTGCCTTTATATGCACACTTCCATCTTTTCAAATATACATGCAATTGGGTGGGTTTCATTGTCCAAAAACAACCACATTTTAGAAAGATCAAGTAATAATCCTCTGACCAACTACATGTGGTGGCACACACCTTTAATTCTAGCATTTGGAAGGAAGAGACAGGTAGCTCTCTATGAGATCAAGAGAGCTTGATAGTGGGTTCCAGGCTAGGTGGGACTACAGGAAACCCTGACTCTAAAACCAACCAACCAAACAAACAAATAACCAAACAACCCTCCCCAAAGAAAGATAGAAACAGTCATCTGAAAGAATTAATATTTCGATTTTCTCAATACACTTTCTTATTGATATTTTAGTTCAAACACTTAAATTAATCATCATAACTTGATTTAATTATTGACTCAAATATAAAAATTGTACACAGCAGTCTTAGTGCTTTTAAGCTGTGAGTGATGATGATACTTCCCAGAATATGATTATTGATTGAACTGAATACAAAGTTGTCCTATTGCTTTTGGTCTGATATTATTGTTCACATTCTAATAATGATGACATTCCCTCAGTAATCTACAGACCCTAATGCATTTGAGTCCTTCTTCTTATTTACATTCATTTTTTACTCTACTCTGTCCTTCTTAAATGTATTCAGTCCAGCAAAACTTGAAGAAACATAATAAAAATATGAATGAAGGAGAGTGTGAGAAGAGCTGCTCACACCATGAATGGGTAGAGGGATTAGGCAGTCTTCATAAGTGCAAGCAACTAGGGAAGTGTAAGTGGATTGCCAAGCCTACTACAAATGTTTAGCAATTTCATCTCTAACACTCACTGAAGAGGTAAGCATCCTGGCTAACCATGGCGTAGCTACAGACACACACCTTCCAAGTCTAGATTAAGCCAAATAAACTTCGTTTCCTTCACATGTCCAAGTGTTCTCTCATTTTAGTGAATCCCTCCCTTCTCTAATTTGGCTAGAAGATCTTTGGAGATTGGCATCATTTCTTATCCTTTTCAATGAGTCTTTGAACAATGACTCAGGATAAAAATCTTACTTGGCAACAAGAATTATGCCAGAGTATAAAAATGAAGGCAATATTTTGGGGATGGAAGGCATTCTAGTCACCACCTGGCACAGGAGCTCTGCTTCTTCCAGGCTAGAACACAATGTAAGCTAAACAGAGATGCATGAGACAGTAAGTTGACCACTGGCTTCCATAACTATTTGCTGGTGATGATAATTTGGCCCGACCCTGTTTCCAGACTTCACAAATTCTTCTAATTCTTCATGAAATCATGCATAACTCCTAAAATAATGCCTACTTAGAAATTTACATGCTATTTGAGAGTTATCAAGTGTCTAGACACTTCTTTGTCACTAGATTAACTCTTTTTTATAACAAGGTATGTTTATTGAGGCTTTGTGCATGTCATACAATAGTTTCCAATTAGTTCAGGCATTATCTAATCCCCCTTCCCCTTTACCCCCCAACACCAAACCAACCGAGACTCTACTTGCTTTGCCACTGACTTTGCTCCTGCATACCTCTTCTCGTTTTTTTTTCCATTTTTCGTTATATAAGTGAAATCCATGAGTACAAGCATCCTTCATGTACATACCATTTGCAGGCTGTGTGTGCCTAACACCCACAGCCTCACCTTCCAGCGGGGAGTGAGAGGTTGTATATTCAATCAATATGAGTGGTTTAATGTTAATCAATGAGGGTCCAGACTATCATTGCTGTAGTTTCACACATTCACCGCCCCCAATCGCTGCCCTTACATTTACCATGCTCGCCTCTTCCGCAAGATGTATTCCACTGGGCTTTTAGAAAGGGGCACAGGTGGATGAGACAGGCAGACCGGTCCACTGCCTCGGAGCTGTGTCTTGCGGATTTCGGGTCAATCTGGCGTGTTCCTCCTTTCATAGGCTGACAGTTGGGTCCAAAAATAACCCTTTCGATCCTACTAATAAGCAAGCACAAGCAATAAGATTATTCGGTACTTAAACAGCAGATTAGTAGTTATGGTAGGTTGCTTTTGTATAGACACAATGTTTAGAGGATTTTTGATCTCTACGACCTACCCCCATTCATATGAAAACAAAGACCCGAATACCAAAGCACCCTGACGAAAAAGACAATACAGGGGGGATCGCTATACCAGACATCAAACTATACTACAGGGTCTATAGTCATTAAATCAGCCTGGTACTGGCACAAAACAGACCTAGTTGACCAATGGAATAAAAACTGAAGATCCAAAACCTGAGCCATACAATTTCTTAGCCACCTTCATATTTGACAAGGGAGCAAGAAGACACAATGGAGGGAAAGACAGCATCTTCAGCAAGTGGTGCTGGCCAAAATTGGATCACACTGTAGAAGAATGAAATTAAAACCCCTAACTCTCACCTTGTACAAAAAGTTCAACTCCAGATGGACCAAAGACCTCACTGTGAAACCCCAAACTCTTGGAGTGATAGAAGAGAAAGCTTGGCAGCAGCCCCACCTACAGAACCATAGGTGAGGGAAAAGACTTCTCTGAATCAGACAGCAGCTGCACAAAAAAATAAGGTCAAATAGTTGGCACATGGGAGCTCTTACTCTTAAACTCAAAGCTTCTGCTACATCAAAGAAACATACAGGAAGTGAAGAGAAACCCACAGAGTGGGAGGGAAACCTTCACTGGACAGACTACATTCTGACAAAGCAGTTAATCTCCAGCAGTATAGCAAGCCTACTCAACAAAAAAAGAAGAGGGGGCTGGAAGAGATGGCCTAGCGGTTACGCGCACCGACCGCTCTTACATGAGGAACCCGGGTTCGATCCCCCGCACCCCCATGACCGGCTGACCGTCATTAACACCAAATTCCCAGGAAATCCATGCTCCAGGGGAATCCGGACACCTCCTCTGACCTTCTGCGCAAGCAGCACCGGATGCACAACACTGATGCAGAAAGTTACATTGAAATACACTACCGAAATAAAAAAGAAAAAAAAAAAGAAGCAAGAAAACAAATGAAAACATCAAGGATGGAGCCAAGATCTGAATGACAAGAGAGGGGGGAAAAAGAGTACGAGGGTTCACACACGGGACGGTAAGATCAGCACCGAGAAAGAATGGGCCGAGAAACTATCTTAAGAAGTGTTCAAGCTGGCTGGTGGCGCCACGCCTTTAATCCTAGAAAAAACATTGAGCAGAGGCGGCGGAATCTTGTGAGTTCTGAGGCCAGCCCTGGTCGACAGAGTGAATTCCGGGACAGCAGAGCTACAGAGGAGACCTGTCTCGAAAGACCAAAATAAAAAAAAAAAAAAAAAAAAACTAAGTGTTCAGCGCGCGGGTCGTGGGGGGGGGGTCGGGCAGGACGCTCTTTAATATCTAGGCACTGGGAGGCAGAGGCCGGCGTATACTTTGTGAGTTCAAGGCCAGCCTGGCTACTACAGAGTGAGTTTCCAGGACAGCTGGGACTAAGGGAGACCTGCCGAAAAAAAAAAGGACAAAAAAAAAAAAAAAAAAAGGAAGTGTTTCAGCTCTCTGATATTAAGGACTGCAAATTAAAACCACTTTGCAGATATCACCTTACCCAATAGACTGGAATAGGATCAAGAATCAAATGATACATGCTGGAGAGGTTGTGGAAAAGGGGTGAACAAACATCATCCATTGCTGGTTGGGAATGTAACTGGTACAGCCAACTATGGAAAGCAGTGTGGAGAAACCCTTAGAAGACTCACAAAACAGCCTTCATTTGCCCCATCTCTACCATCCTGGTATATACCCACAAGGACACATCCTGTACTGACAAAGATACATAGCAATCTATGTTTATTGGCCAGCTCTGTTCACAGCAAAAAGCTGTAACCAGCCGCAGATGCCCCTGCAACTGGACGAGTGATAGAGGAAAATTGGACAGGTATACAATTGGAGTTCTATGCAGCTGGTAACGAGGGACAACATCATGAACTTTGCAGAGTAAATGGGAGGATGAAGAACATTTATGTTTAAGTGAAGTACACAAGTCCAGAAAACAAAGCACAATGGTTGTCCCTCATATGGATGCTGAAGTACCAATAACCCAGATTATAAATATTTCTCGTGGAGAGTGGAATGGCATACGTAACCAAAGACATACAGCAGAAAGACTGCATCAAAAATGGACTGAAATGGTGATTGTGGAAGGGGGGAGGGGGGTGGGTGAGGACACGGCGTTGTATAATCGCATTAATTGCATATTATAATGTGTGAGTTCAACAAGTGCCACAGTTTGCCTCAGACACTGTCTCGCAGGATACATGGTGTTTATAGGACTTAGTAATAAAAGTAAATCATGTGTTTTAGGGAAGGATTAACTCTTTTGGTGAGATCCTGCAAACAGTACTCCAATATGCTGCAGCCTATGCTGGTAGGACAGGATGCTAAGGTCTCAGTAGTGCAATGAAGCTTTGCAAGAAGTCTTAATTTTTTCCTTAATACTCAGGTTGCTATGTTTGTTGCTCAGTATTCTGACAAACATATCTACTTAAAATTCAGAAAAACAATCTATATACTTTTTCTCCAATTAAACTGCTTTCCATATAAATTATGTATGCTAGGAATGCTATTTTTCTATCTCATGTTACATGCTATTTTTTTATCTTATGTTAATTATTCAATGATACATAAATATAAATTATCTAACTTCCCTCTAATGTTAGTAAAATTTTGTTTCTGTTATATCTACATTATGTTGAGCAGAAGAATAAAATTGATAAAAGCAAATAATTCACTCAGAATAAAAGAGGATAAAAATCAAGAAGACATGAGTGCCATTCACGTACACATGGGTGAATAGATACACACTTGTGTGAGCTGTCCCAATTCTGCTGTGCCTTGGAATGTGATGCAGTATTTACTAAAAATCTCTGAAATAGGGGGCTGATATTATGGTTCAGTCAGAAAACTGCTTGCAGGCTGGAAAGATGGCTAGCCTTTAAGAGTACCGACCACTCTTGCAGATGACCCGGGTTTGATCCCCAGCACCCACATGGCAGCTGAGAACCGTCTTTGACTCCAGTTCCAGGGAATCTGACACCCTCTTCTGACCTCTGCGGCATTGCACAACACGGGTGCACAGACCTGCATGCAGACAGTACATTCATACACATACAAAAATAAAAAAAAAAGAAAAAAGAAAAAAAGAAAACTGCTTGTAGCAAAAACAGAAGGACCTGACTGTGGATCCCCAGCAGACAAACCCCAACACTGAGTGGGGAGAGGGGGAGAGGAAGGGAAAAGCAGATCCCTGAAGCTCACAGGCCAGTCAGCCTAGCCTAATGAGTGAGCTCCATGTTCAATGAAAATCTTGATTCCAAAAATAGGGGACAGAGTGATAGAGGAAGATACCCATGTACACATTCACCTTCATACATATATGTACATACCTGCATGATCATAGATACACAACACACACAGACACAGACACACATGAGACACACACAGACAGACATGTAGACAGATAGAAAAACACACAGGTGTGCACACACACTTCCTGGACTAATTCCTGTACATGGAGTGCCTACTCTCCAGTTCAGTGCAGGGCATGTGTCCTTTATACCTCATTGTCATGGGAGTACTTCTCTGGTGGGGAGCATTTTCATGTTTTAAAATGAAGGTATGGAACTTGAAGTGCTTCTTCCCCTCTTAGGATCAACTGAACTAAAAAAAATGTTTAGTACAGGATTGGTTTCTACTTTGGTGTCAGCCTCTTGTTTCATCAAAGACACAAATTCATGAACATCTCATTGCAACCATCCATATGGAGACCACTCTTTGACAGTTCCTGGACTTGATTGTAATGATGTTTCTGCCCAGTGCCATCTGTCAGCCAGCCAGCCAATGGGATTGGCAAAAACATGCACAGTAGACCCCTCTCCTGGTAGATAGTGTGCTTGAGGGAAAGTGGAAGCTGCAGCCTCATGTTCATGTTTTTCTATTCAGATACTGAAAAGTGCAAGCCTAGAAAAGCAGACTCCGCACCATTGCTAAGACCAGCTCTGTTCTAGTTTCTACTTTATCTTTGTCTTTTTCCAATGAGTTTCTCAAAATGATGGATGTCACCTGTGGTACTTATGGGGGAGCATCATATTCTTTCTTCCTCTGATCTGTGGGACTAGGAGGAAGATTCCAAATTAGATCTGAGAGAACCCAAGAGATCCAGATTATTACTTTGTCCTCACATAAAACAGCTTTCATTTGGTTTCAGGAGACAAAGAGCAAAGCAGAGTTACCAACAGGCCAGAAAAGATGTGTGGCGGGCAGCAGGTGGGAAGAGTGAAGGGAGGTGATCTGCCACTGCCAATTCTGGGCTGTGCAGGGTCCTGTGTCATCCCAAGAGAGACTTTGTGGCTCCTTAGTGGAGGCAGAAAGAAGGGAATGGGGAATCTGGGTATTGACCTTCCAGGACACACAAGCTGTAAGAAAGGATGACCTCCAGATCTCCAAAAGATTTTGAGACAAAGTATGTGAAGTCTAAAGCCATTGTGTTGCAGTTTCTTGGAACCAGGAGGCATTTTTTTCATCTTTATTCTGTTTCTTAACTATAAAACTTTGTATAAAGCATTGCCAGTTTATGTATCTATGGATCAGAGAAATAAGCTCACTCAAACTGTAGGTTATTTAAAGATACAGTCTCTGTTTCACAGTTACCCTTGGCTGTATGCTCCAGAGAGACATGAAAGGCAATCGCAGAGGACTATGGTATCTACTGTGTAGCCATTCATAGTATAAACACCATTTCACCAATGAAAGTTACAAGAAGCCCAACATAGACAAGAAGGACATATTTGAAATCCGGCTCACACTTTCAGCCCTGCTGGCCCAGTCTTTTTTCAGTTACTAAGGAAACAGTTGTCAGTAACGGACAAGGATGTGTGGGCTGAAAGGATGGGCACAGAGGGTGCTTTGTGCAGAAGAGCCCATCAGATGGAGTCCGGCAGAGACACCAACATGCTTTGTGATTGATTTGGTCCCCAGCATGAAAGCATTAGAGTCCATTTGAAGTGGTCGAAGCGCTGGGTTGCTGGGGAGCCTGTCCACCAGCCTCTCTCTTTCTTCCCTGCTACCTATTAGAGTTCTCAGCTCTGTGTAGCTGAATCGACTCAGTTTAACTTCCCTGGTGGGTGCATGTCAAGGTGAAGGATGCACAAATTTAATTCCAGTTCATAGATCCTTCAAAACTCTTTAAAACTCCAAAGTTGGGGCTAGAGATATGGCTCAGCTATTAATAGGGCAAATTGCTCTTCCAGAGGACCCAAGTCTAATTCCCATCACCCACACTCACAATCTCTTCTAATTCCAGCTCAAGGGGATCCAACACTCTTCACCTCCACTAGTACCTGCATGCATGTGTACATATCCCTGCACAGGCACACACATACACAAGATCAAAAATAATAAAAATATTTTAAAATAAACAACTCCGAAATCACTGTCTCTCAACCTACACTGCATTCTACAAAGGCTCTGAAAATGTTACTAGCGACAATACTAAGTGAATACATGTCTCACTAGACCTTAAGGAAATTAGTAAAAGACCAGAGACTCCCCCTCCACCCCCCAGCCAAGTGATTCACAAGAATCTAAAGGATTCTAGGCATTGGTCCAAAAGAAAAGTGGAAATTTAGTAAATTGTAGATGAAATGCAAATTAAACAACACTGAGATTTTGACAGCATGGCGGTCATTCAACAAACAATGACAGATGCTGGTGAGATTGTAACAGTTCTGCTATGAAAAGAAATAGAGGTACTTCCAAAAACTAAAACCAAAAATACATCTAGCATATGACCCAGCTGTATGATTTATGGGTGCTTAATCAGAGGAGTCTAAGTCAACATATCAAAGAGAAACTTGCATACCATTTTTTTACTATTTTTTATTTTTTTATACAAGATTATGGTGCTTTTTCTTTTTTTATTATATATATATATATATATATATATATATATTACAAGATTATGTTACTAATCAAATCTAGACCCGTGCCCCCCACACTACTTACTCCCCCACCCC
>VZQC01013482.1:433891-446715 GCA_009823505.1 Rhizomys pruinosus
TGGTAGATTGTAAGGGCTGTGGAGAGATAGGGGTGAATCATGAGACTACAGGAATATAGTCTGGACTCCTGATTGATCAACATGTCTGTGCATACAAGCTTCTCCAACTGGTCTATGGGAACCTTGGGTTGTTCAAAATTTGGACATAGATACTTGCAAAATGCACCAATTACCTGATTGTATGACATAATGAGTGACGTCAATGCTATCTGCAAACAACTGTGTCATTGTATTGTAGAATCCTTTAAAAAATAATAAATAAATAAAAAAAAATTTCCCCATTAAACAGTAAATCATGTAAACACACCATGCATGGCTAACTAATATTAACTTTTATTTATCTTTTTATTTATTATATTATGTGTATGAGTGTACTGTCTGCATGTAGGTTGGTGCACCTGTGTCGTGCAATGCCGCGGAGGTCAGAAGAGGGTGTCAGATTCCCCTGGAACTGGAGTTAAAGATGGTTCTTAACCTCCAAGTGGGTGCTGGGAACTGAACCCAGGTCCTCTGCTAGAGCAGTCGGTGCTCTTAACTGCTGAGCCATCTCTCCAGCCCCAACTTTTAAAGTATAGATACCACTTAAAATTTTTTTGAAATGCTATCTCCTGGACATGATATTGCTATCATACACACGAACTCACAGTAGCTGTGGTTTCTTTCTCAAGACCTGTACAGTGGATTACATTCTTTTAAATGAATGAAAGAATGTGAAGTTGGGAGGGAGATGTGTTGGGAGAACCTGTAGGGAGTTGGAGGAAACAAGTTATTGTATGTATGTATGAAATTTTCAAGAAAAATGTTTTTTTTAATTAAATGATATTAGGATCACATGGACATAGTGTCCTGTGATGAACTTCCTGTTCATCCTGCAGTATCACCAGAATACAGCATTGTGTTAACATCGTATCTTAAGCATACACTCATGGCTATTAACTAGTGAGGTCCTGGTCTACATTTAAGTTTTTCAGTCTTGATCATCTTATGATTATTTTCTTAAAATTTGTTTCTGGAGCTGAGCATGGTGACATACCCCTTTAATTCCAGCACTGGGGATTTAGAGGCAGGAGAATCTTTGTGTGTTTAAGATTAACTTGGTCTGCATTGAGAGTCCTAGGCCAGCTGGGTCTACACAGTGAGACTCAGTCTCAAAAACAATTTCTTTCTTTACTTGGAATTCTGAAAGCTTTTTTAAAAAAATTTTTTAATTAATTTTATTGATTTCTGTATGTGTATGAATGCACTGTCTGCATGCAAGTCTGCACACCGGTGTCGTGCAATGCCGCGGAGATCAGAAGAGGGTGTCAGATTCCCCTGGAACTGGAGTTCTCCTGGAATTGGAGTTTCAGATGGTTCTTGGCCGCCATGTGGGTGCTGGGGATCGAACCCGGGTCCTCTGCAAGAGCGGTCGGCGCTATTAACTGCTAGGCCATCTCTCCAGCCCCTGAAATCTTTTTGAATACATTTCCACCCTGTCTTTGTATTAATGCAGTCATGTGTATTTCCAATGATGAGGAAATCAGTGGTTTGGATTTTCAGTCTTACCAGACAGAATGTTTTGATCTGAAGGATAAAGATGATGTTGGATGGAGAAATCGATCAATCAACCATAATATTTTGTCCTATTCATTTAAATTTCATATCAAAGGAGTTTGATTTTTCCTTCATTGGAATTCTGCTTATTTTGTTGTTTTCCTATACTTTTTGATATTTCAGGCTTTTCAGACATAAAAGTATTTCCTTCTGAATATTTCTTTAAGATTGTTTTTTTCCTATGAGATTGTGCATTGACTGGTCTTCTCTCTTAGGAATTATAAAACATTTTTTTCTCATTCTTTTGATTTTATATTAATCTAAAATATGCATACATAACCTCCACCCAAATACCAAAACCTCCAAAGTCTGAAAATAAATGGTAGTTAATTCTAGAACTTTTTAAGGGATTCACAATATAAAAGCATAGTTGCTTTCAGGTAAAGAGGGATATAACATTAACATTGATTAGTTTGCCTTAACTAGGTACTTGGTGATAATATCCACAGATGACGGATACCATTCACCGTTTGGTTCTCTGGGACTGTGTTACTTCACTTAATATAATATCTTTAAGCTCCATCCATTTACCTGCAAAGTTCATAATGTCATCTTTCTTTACCACTACATAGAACTCCATTGTGTAGACGTACCACATTTTCTCTATCCACTGGTTGGTTGAGGGGCACTTGGGCTGGTTCCAGATCTTCACTATTGTGAAGAGAGCTGCAATAAACATAGCTGTGCATGTATCTCTGTGGCAGGATGAGTCTTGTGGGTGTATACCCAAGAATGATATGACTGGATCAGGTCGTAGACTCATTTTGAGTCTCTTAAGGGTTCTCCACACTGCTTTCCATAGTGGTTGCACAAGATTACATTCCCACCAACAGTGATGAATGTGCTCCTTTCCCCACAACCTCTCCAGCATTTGGTGTCTTTTGTTTTTGGTATCTTAGTCAGTCTTATCAGAGTGAGATGAAATCTTAAAGTGGTTTTAATTTGCATTTCCTTAATTATTAATGATGTTAAACACTTTTTTTTTGGTCTTTTCAAGACAGGGTCTACCTGTAGCCCCAGCGGTCCTGGAACTTGCTCTGTAGACCAAGCTGGCCTTGGACTCACAAAGATCCGCCTGCCTCTGCCTCCCAAGTGCTAGGATTAAAAGTGTGTGCCGCCATGCCTGGCTCAATGTTAAACACTTTTTAAGATGTTTCTCAGTCATCTTTATTTCCTCATTTTTGAAGTCTCTGTTCAGCTCTTTACTCCATCTCTTGAGTGGGTCATTTGTTCTCTTCTTTGTTTTTTTGAGTAGTTTATATATTCTGGAAGTTAATGCTTTTTCAGATGTATCACTTGTGAAGATTCCCTCCCACTCTGTGGGTTTTCTCTTCACTTCTCTGGTTGTTTCTTTTGCTGGACAGAAGCTTTTGAGTTTAATGAGGCCCCACTTGTCAATCGTTGACCTTATTCCTTTGCAGCTGCTGTCTGATTTAGAAAGTCTTTTCCTATGCCTATGTCTTATAGGTTACTGCCAACTTTTTCTTCTATCACCTTCAGAGTTTTTGGTTTCACATTGAGGTCTTTAATTCATTTGGAGTTGATTTTTGTATGGGGGAGAGGAAGGGGAACATTATTTTTTAAATCCTTCAAATTTTGAATATTTAACTTTGTAAGAAAATTAGTTGATTTTTATATTTGGGCTAAGATTTTTTCCTTAAGTATTGATCAATTACTTCTGCTTTTAAGACATCACAGAACATTTCCTGATCACATGATAGCCCTTGTATTTTCCAAGGTCTGTCCTTTTTTGTATATTCTTCTTTTGATCTTCTTCCCATTATTACATTAATCTCATCACAGTTAATGACTTGGTTACACTGCAGTAAGATAATTATTACACATTTTTTAGTTTACCAGTACATATACAAATTGTTTCTATTAATGCAGTTGGAAAGATGGCTTAGTGGTTAAGAGCAGAGGACCCAGGTTCAGTTCCCAGCACCCACATGGTGGCTAACAACTGTGTATAAATCCAGCTCCAGGAGAACTGACACCCTCTTCTAACCTCTACAGGCATTGCACATGATGGGTACACTTACATACATGCAGAAAAAACACTCATACACATAAAAATATAAAAAATTAAGTAATAGGAGCACACAGAGCTTAGATGGAAGATTTCCCAGGACCACCTGAAGACAGGCAAGGGCCAGATGCTTCAGCCAGGCAGATTGTTGGATAATTGAATCATTGTCTTGTGTGGCTATAGGGGCAGAGTCACCCTGCTAGCTGGTATAAAAGGTGGGCCTGTTGCCACTGTGAGACTTGAGTGCACAGAGTTTAGATCTGGGGATTTCCCAGGACCACCTGAAGCATAGAGTACCAGGGCATGGGCTAAGGGAGCATACCCCCCCCAACTGGAATTGCTGAGGGAGTGTCCAACTGAGACCACAATAGTGATTCTGGGGCACAAGGCAAGGCCATCACCAAGCCCTAGAAACAACCTAGAGAAACTGGCTGACAGGAAGCAGAGTGAACACAGTATTCAGCACTCAGCAGGGTACTGACTGGGTTGTTCCCTACCTGTTTTTTTGAGAATCTTTAGAATAAAAAGGGAAAAGTGAGTTAGATTTCCAATATATAACCAAAATTGAAAGCCTGAAACCTAAACAAGTCAACACTCCATAAACAAGGAGAAAAAACCAAAGGCATCTGAAGGAGGCAAGCAAAGCAAGCCTTTAACACAGTGAAGAAACATTTGGGATTCACATCAGAACACAAACAGAAAGAAACCCACATGCTGAGGGCACAACAAAGGAACAACATGGGAAAAGTGCAGAATAATTCCCCACCAAGCTCTCCCAACGCTATGGGAGATTCCTATGGTGAGATCTCCCTGGAGGTAGCCCAGGACACAGATCTTAGAGGAACAATTGCAGACATACTCAAAGAAATCAAAATATAAAGAAAAGTCAACAAACTAAGGAGAAAGAATGAAAAACTCAAGAAAGAACTAGAGGGAGAGAATGACAAACTCCAGAAGGAAGTGGAAACACTGAAAAAGGAAACTAACCAGTGAAGCAAAGAGCTACAGGAAGAGATTGAGAAGCTCCAAAGGAAGTGGACATACTAAAGAAATAACAGGATGAAATGAGAAAGGAAATCGAACCCTCATCCAATCAAAAGAGGAAAGGAATGGAAAATGACTCAGAAGTAGAATGGAGGAAGCAGAACAAAGAATATCAGACCTGGAAGATAATACAAAACAACTAAAAAGCTCAAGTAAACATTATGAAAAATTTTAAAGTATACAAAAGTAGAACAAGCAGGAAATGTGGGACATTATGAGAAGATCAAACTTTTGCATCATAGGAATAGAGGAAGGAGAAGAATCCCAAGAAAATGGTATGGATCAGATCTTCAACAGATTAATAGATGAAAATTTCCCCAAACTAAAAAAAGACAAACTCATGCAAATACAAGAAGCACATAGAACTCCAAACAGACAAGATCAGAAAAGAAACTCCCCACACCCTATCATAGTTAAAATGCTAGATGCCCAAAAACAAAGACAAAATTCTGAAAGCCACAAGAGAAAAACAACAATTACATACAAGGGGAAAACCATCAGAATTATAACTGACTTTTCAGTGCAAACTATGAAAGCAAGAAGTACATGGACCAAAGTATTCCCTGTGTTAAAGGACTATAGATGCCAATCCAGGTTACTATACCCAGCAAAAATGTTGATTATAGTTGAAGGAGAGAGAAAAATCTTCCATGACATAAACAAGGTGATAAAATATATGTCCAGAAAACAAAACCTTCAGAGAATACTTGAAGTAATTCAAAGGACAGGAGAGGAACAACTATCCCCAGGAACTTAGAAAGAGAAATTAATAAAATATAACTGCAGAAGTAGAAACCTAGACCAAAACTGCAAAGGGATGTCTACAAGAAACCCATGTCAATCTCAAGGATAGGCACAAACTTAAGGTGTAAGGATGGGGAAAAAATATTCCAAGCAAATGGTACCAAAAAGAAAGCAAGAGTTGCTATTTTAATATCAGGCAAAATAGACTTCAAAGTAAGAGAAATCAGAAGAGACAAAGAGGGCCATTACATCTTTATCAAAGGAACAATTAACCAAGATTTTACAATCATGAATATATATTCACCAAACTCTGGTGCACCAAACTTTATAAAGGCAATTCTCCAGGACCTCAAGGTGCAGATTAACCACAGAACACTCATAGTAGGGGACTTCAATACCCCACTGATCCCTTTGGACAGGTCAACTGGACAAAGAATAAACAGAGAGAAATCTGAACTGAATGATACAATATACCAAATGGACCTCACAAACATCTACCAAATATTCCACCCAAATAACAGAGAATACATTTTCTACTCAGCACCCCACATAACATTCTCCAAAATCGACCATGCCCTGGGACACAGAAAAAAACCTCAACAAATACAAAAAGATTGACCATGTTATAGAACTAAGCTACCATTTATTTTCAGACTTAGGAATTTTTAGTATATGGGTGGAGGGTATGTATGCATATTTTAGAGTAATATAAGATCAAAAGAAAGAGGAAAATACCAGTATGTCTAACCATAGTATTTATTTTATGAGAGTGCTTCTTAGTATTTCTTATACAAGGCTGCTTGAGCTTTTGTCCAAGCCTTTTCTAAAATATTATACAGTACTTAAAAGTATCAGGCTGGTGTAACTTAGTCTTTCTGGATGCTTAATGACCATACTTAATGTCCATACCAATTTAGCTGAGGGTCTTAAGGAATAACTTTGCATTTTTGGTATAGACTTCTACTTCTGCAGTTATATTTTATTAATTTATCTTTCTAGGTGTCTGGGGATAGTTGCTCCTCTCTTCTGTCCTTTGAATTGCTTCAATTGTTCTCTGAAGGGTTGGTTTTCTGGACATGTATTCTATCATCTTGTTTATGTCATGCCCTCTGAGGTCAACTAAATCCCAAGGGATTATGCATGGGGGCATCTCTTGAAATGTCCTGCAAATGTGAGTCACCAGTCTTCCTTTGCAGGGAGGTCTTGGAGATTCGCTAATGGGACTTCAGCCAGTGTCTAGTCAATAAAGAGAGAAGTCTTCTCATGCTTCAAAAAGGGAAGCCTGGTCTAGCAAGACCTGACTTTGTCCTCAAGTGGATGGAAAAATAAGCCAGGGCCTCACCCCCCCCCAAACCTAAGCTACCCCTAAGGACCAGATCCTCAACTGACCTTGAAAAAACAAAAACCTTGGTTAATCTGGGCTGTGTGGCCTTAAAAATCCAAAAGGGAAGTATAACCATAAATAAGTAATTAGTAAGGCCTAAGAAATTGTATAAAACTTTAATCCTAGCACTTGGGAGGCAGAGGCAGGCGGATCTTTGTGAGTTCAAGGCCAGCCTGGTCTACAGAGCGAGTTCCAGGACAGCTGGGGCTACAGGGAGACCCTGTCTCAAAAAGACCAAAAACAAAACAAAACAAAACAAAACTTAAGATCTTTGTAAAAAGACAAAAAGTAAAAAAAAAAAAAATTAAGTAATAAACGAAATATTTTAAAAATTTTTGGCAGGTGATGGGGGTCGTGAGGGGTGGGCATGGATGGGGGAAAGAGTCTAAATTTGATTCAGAAATATTGTATGAAATGTGCTCTATAAAAATTAACATAAAATTGTTTACACTGTACTTTGGTCTCTTAGTTGTTCAATAGCATCATATTTAAAGAATGTACGTATCCTAATTAAAGTGCTTTATTGCCAAAAAGTGCTAATCATTATTTGACCTGTTGTAGAAACAGTGCCAATAGGCTTGCTGTTACATAGTTACTCTTAAATTTGTTAACAAAAAATTAATTTGAAGCTACCCTTAAATTTGTTAAGAAACCAAAAAATACCTTGTTTGCAGAAAACAATGTAGGGAAGTGTACTAAAATAAGATGTGCCTATTTTATTTTTATTGTTTATGTGTGGTAATATTGCCTACATATATGTAAGTGCACCTGTGTCATGCAATGCCCACAGAGGTCAGAAGAGGATGTTGGATCCCATGGAACTGAAGTTAGGGATGGTTATCAGCCACCATGTGGGTTTTGTGAATCAAACTGCATCCCCTATGAAAGCAGCCAGTGCCCGTAACTGCTGAATCACCTCTCCACCTCAGAAATATGCTTATTTTAAACTATATTCCTGGTTTTGTTTTCCTATCTGTAAATGAAAACTCTATTATTGTCCTTTACTTTGTATCTTAAAGTTATTTCAGGATGGGAAATTTTGTTATGTGTTCTTCTGAAGTAGAATTAGTTTACCAAGTCTGGAAATCCTCTGCTGGTATTTTGATTTCCTTTGCTTTTATAGACTAGGATGAGGAGAATTTATGCTTTATGGTACTGGGGATACCATCCCAGAATTCAGTGTATTCTTTTATCTGTATTCATTTTTTCTTATTGAATTTTCTGAAACTTTTCAAATAATGGTAAATAATAGTGATGAAAGCAGGCTATAACTTAGACCGTATCTTTTTTTTTAATTTTATTTATTTCTGTATGTGTATGAATGTACTGCCTGCATGCAAGTCTGTGCACCCATGTCGTGCAATGCCGCGGAGGTCAGAAGAGGGTGTCGGATTCCCCCAGAACTGGAGCTCTCCTGGAACTGGAGTTTTAGACGGTTCTCGGCCGGCATGTGGGTTCTGGGGATCGAACCCGAGTCCTCTGCAAGAGCGGTCGGCGCTCTTAACCGCTAGGCCATCTCTCCAGGCCATTAGACCGTATCTTTAAAGAAGACTCTGGTACAGTCTTTGTATTTATGTAAATACTTGCAGTTGTTGATAAAAACAATGAAGACATTTATTATATACATGGGTAAAGTATTAATTTATAGACATACACACATCATCATCATCCTCACTTTATTTCCGTTGCATCCATGAGGAAACTGAAGCACTAAAAGATCAAATGGCTGTCCTTGGACCATAGTCGGACAATGCAGCCCACTGGGCAGGTCCTTCTTCACACTGCCATGCGCAATACTCTCCCAGGTTTAGAATGATCCTGGGGCTCAAAATATGCACCAGGAATGCATGCGTCTGTCCAGAGGTTATTTTTCTTTTTTTTTTTTCAAAGCCAATTTTTATTGAAACTTTGTGCATTTTATACAAAATTTTCCATCAAATCTAGACTCATTCTCCCTTCCTTGCCCCCCCACCCCACCAGAGCTCACACATTCTGCCAAACATGTTTTCTGTCTTTTTCTCAGTCTCTTTTAAAATTTTCAATGCAGAAGTTTACTGTTGAGCAGCAGTCCACCATTTCAGTCAGTTATTTTTCTTCTCTCCCTATTCTAATTTATTCATGTTTTAAATCTGTTTTACTGGAATTCCCAATGATACCATTCCAATACTCTTCTTTTTTTTATTAATTTTATTTCTGTATGTGTATGAATGTACTGTCCGCATGCAAGTCTGTACACCCGTGTTATGCAATGCCGCGGAGGTCAGAAGAGGGTGTCGGATTCCCCTGGAACTGGAGTTCTCCTGGAACTGGAGCCTCAAATGGCTCTCGACCGCCATGTCGAACGAACATGGCAGTCGAGATGGGCGCTGGGGATCGAACCCGGGTCCTCTGCAAGAGCGTCGGCACTCCCAACCGCTAGGCCATCTCTCCAGCCCCCAATACTCTTCTTAAAGATACTCTCTAGATCACATTGTACAATTTGTGTATATTCTTATATCTAATGAATTTAAAAATTTGGGATACAACTATAAATACATCTCTCTTGCACGCTCTCTCTCTCTCACACACACATTATGTTGCTGTTCATTTTTGCATTATAATGATCAGTTGTTTTCAAAATCTGTTATGTGACCATTTCCTCTGAACTTGAACTTCCCGGAGGAAGGAGAGTGTCTTTAGAACTCAGATCCTTCAGAGAGCTGTGAGAATCACTAGGCCTCCCCTAGTGGCTGGAGAAGCAGTAAGTGGCTGCTGGGAGAAGAGACTGTTCGGGATCTGCTTGCAAGCTGGATAGGGAGTTCCAGGAGTGCAGATTCATGAGCTGTCAGCAAAGCTCAGAGAGTCTCTTCAGTGGTGCAGCTGCCCAAAGAGTTACGCATGTTCACATCAGTACCATAATAAACCCAGTGATTCACCAAGACAAACATGGCCCTATCTTTAGTGTGTCATCGGACCCCTATCTGGTTGCACGAATATTTGTTCATGTCCCCATCATGCAACAGCATCTTAATAACATTTTTAAAGAAATGGTAAGTATTTGCTCTATCTTTGTGAGGTGTGACTTGAATTCTTCCTATTCTCTGGGTTTGGCTTCCTGAATATTTTAAGAGCACAAATATGGTTCCCTCAAAATTCTACGCATCTTGCTTTACTGTCTTTAATGTTTATTTGTATGACCAATCTTCAGATACTTAATTATTTATACCTATTTTGTGCTTTTCATTGCATGGCATTTCATTAATTATATTTAGGGAGGGTGTGTGACTTGAAGGTTCAAACATTCCTTGGAACAAGCAGATACTGCCTCCTCCTTTTTCTTCTTTTCCTCTTCTTCACTTTTGTTAGGACTCAAAACACTCTCTGAATCTGAAGTAAAGCTACCCAGAAGCAGTGGCTCAAGAGGCCATGGACTTTAAAGGGGAATCTGATGCTGCCATTCTGCCACATTGTTGCAGTGTCTATCTGCCTTCTGAATCCACATCCTTATGCACAGATTAATGCAAGTCTCATTCTTTATCCATAAAGCTGCTTTTCGAGTGGAGAGATGGTATTTTATAGACCCAAAACTTGTGCAGAGAATAAGTGACTGTGGAGTGCTCATCTTTAAATGGAACATTTATAACACGAACCCCAAACCCAAGGCCTAGGGAACATCATGAAATAAAGAACATTGCTGCATTTCTAGCAGTAAATCTAGGTCATTCAAAACATTTGTTTGGCATACTCAGGTTTTCTCCATTTCATCTGCAATATTTCTTCCTAGAGTAATACCTTTTCTCTGTATATGTTTGGGGGGGTGGGTGTTCACGGATGCCCAGGTTTTTTTTTTTTTTCTGAGTTGTGGCATTTCAAGGATGCCCAGTTTTATGAAAAGAAATCAGCTTTGCCAGAGCTTGCTGTAGTCTCAAATTCCAACAATAATCCCTTTATGCTCATATATTGAGCATTGTAGAAAATACAGAGGGCTAAATGGGTTTGTTATTGGACTGGAGACTATTGTATGACGACAGGATCATGAGAAGGAAGCTTTCATTGGTCAATTGGTACAACTGAAATCTGTTGTGCAAAAAGCCTATGTCAGTAACACCATAAAATGATTTATGTTTGTAACATTATAATAATGAAACCAATATGTACTATGGAAATATATATTTATAACTATGTATACTATATAACTATATATGACACCTAAAAATAAAACTAATATATTACATACTAATATATATTATATATTACATACATAATATATACATACTGATATTGACCTTAGTTGGACATTATACCTTAGTTTCTTTTCATGGTGTTATGTTTATAACAGGTTGACTGGATATGAATGAATGATTAGGCAAAGCACAATAAAATAACTATAAATATTTCAGAAAAGGGTACTAATATGGATGCATTAACAACAAGATTCAATACAGTTGGAGAGAGAATTATCAAAGTGAACATTTTATAAAAGTTTATCTAGAATTTATCATAACTGAAAGAAGAAATTAAAAAGTTGCTATTAAGGAAAGTGGTATGAAGAGTAGAGTAAAAACAATAACATCAGTTTGATAGTCACCTATTCTTTATTTCCTTTTAGGAAATAGAGGAGAGACAATATTAAAAAGATAACGAGGGCTGGAGAGATGGCTCAGTGGTTAAGATTACTAGCTGTTCTTACAGAGGACTAGAGTTCAATTCCCAGCACCAACATTATGGCTAACAGCCATCTGTAACTCCAGAGCCAGTGAATTTGATGTCTTCTGGCTTCTATGAGCATTGCAAGATATGAATGTACTTATATGCTTGCAGGCAATAAACACATATAAAATTAAATAAATAAATATTAATGACATTTTTCTCTAGAACTTTTGAAAGTCATGGAAGTATCTATGAATTCTCAGTCAAAGAAATGGAAACCTAAATTTTCTTAAAGAATGACAAAGATCTGAGATCTCCTGAGGCCAGCGGAAAGAAGAGCAGGAGACAGCTGTCTTTGGCTTGATTGGCATTTGTGGCTGTGGGGTCGGAGTTATCCTCCCAGCTGGGATTAAAGGTGTGGTCTTTGGCTTGATTGGATTTTGTGGCTGTGGGGGCAGAGTTATCCTCCCAGCCAGTATTAAAGGTGGGCTTGTGTGACTCTTGAGATCTGAGATCTCCTGAGCCCAGCAGAAGGTACCGGGGGTGGGCTGAAGAGACCCCCCCCACCAACTGAGATTAGGAAGAGGCATCTGAAGGAGGCAAGCAAAGCAAGCCTTCAACACAGTGAAGAGGCATTTAGGACTCACATTGGAATACAGGCAAGGAGAAGCCCATATGCCAGGATCACGAAGAAGAGACAACACTGGAAAGGGGCAGGATAATCCCGCACCAAGCTTTAACAACCCTATGGAAGACTCCTGCAGTGGGATCCCTCTGGGGATGCCCCAGGACACAGACATCAGAAACAAAATTGGGAACATATTTAAAGAACTACAAGATTACAAAGAACAAATCAAAGAACTAAGAAAAGAGAATGAGGAACTCAAGAAGGACCTAGAGAGAGAGAATGACAAGCTTCGGAAGGAAGTAGAAACACTGAAAAGGTCCCATGCTGAAAAAGATAAAGAAAACAACCATCGAACCAAAGAGCTATAAGAAGAGCTAGAGAAGCTCCAAAAAGAAGTAGAAATACTAAAGAAACCAGAAGAGGAAATGAAAAAGGAAATCAAACACTCATCCATTCAAGAGGAAAGGAATGGAAAAAACCTCAGAAACAGAATGGAGGAAGCAGAACAAAGAATATCAGACCTGGAAGATAACAGAGAACAACTAAAAACCTCAAGGAAAGATTATGACAATTTTAAAAAATACACAAAAATGGAACAACCAGGAGCTGTGGGACACTATGAAAAGATCAAACCTCCGCATCATAGGAATACAGGAAGGAGAAGAATCCCAAGAGAATGGTATTGATCAGATCTTCAACAGAATAATCTTGATAATCATGTCCTCAAAGAATATTTGTTACGTGTGAGTAAGACAAGTAGAGAGTATAAAATT